>ML119651.1:598577-795415 GCA_003788565.2 Ascobolus immersus RN42 | reverse complement strand
TAAGCGGTGCAAAGACAAGCAGGAGGAGTTGGAAGGAAAGCTCAAGTGTTCCAGGCAGTCAGATCTGGCCCTGGAGGAGCTGAAGGCCCTCACGAAAGGATTATTTTAGTTTCCTCGACGTCATTTCCTTCTTTCACTGCATCATTTTTTTCTATTTCAGGGTTTTTTTTGGCTCGCTCGGGATCATTTTTTTCTATTTCAGGGTTTTTTTGGCTCGCTCGGGATCTTTTTTTTCTATTCTAGGGTCTGGAATTTCCTTTTAGAGTATCTTTCATAGTTGTTTAGGTCGCTTGTGTATCCCTTTATGGGAGCTTAAAAGTGCTTTTTTATATAAGAATCAACGGATGTTTCTATTTACGACAACGCTCTAAAAATCGCTTGGGATTGACTTCTCGCCTCACTCGGTCGCCTATAAGTCTCGCCTAGTCGTTAAACCCAGTCTCGGCTACACGGAATAAGCTGGTCTCGCTTCCTTCCTTCGGTCTCTCTGGGCCGGATAATCTAATCATCCGCGCGAGAAAAAAAAAAAGTTTTCAGTCGGTTTACCGATACCCCAGCCCGATCCACCTCCGTCCCGACTGTCCATGCACCGGCCCCCCTCTATACATTATCGAGCTCCTAGCTAGCACTAATATTCCGTACCACACCCCCCCATGCACCACCAGGCCGGAATTCATGCCCCGATCGGGATGCCGAATGTGGACCGACCCCAACCCCGATCGTCTAAACCGATATCCTACCCGGCTGTATTCAATCACCCGACGGCCTACACGCTTATTCCCCGTTGTTGTCTATACCTTCGGGGACCGGGGTCGGCTTTCCCTCCATTCCCACCCGTAGACCGACGGACTGACCCCAATAATTATTAGCCGAGCCGTATTCTCAGCGTCCTAGACACTCCGAAAGCTGTGCAGAACACCAGTTTTGTTGCGCTACAACGCTGCGGGAAACAGCGTTTTCTCTGGTGAAACAGGCGAGTTTCTTGGGGTGTTGCCAAACAGCACCTCGCTTGTTGCAGACTGCGCACAGCAACACCGTTTCTTCCTGATGGACAAAATCGATTGCTAGAATTTTAAAAGCGGTAGGTGCCAGTGGGGTCTTGCCGGTCTGACGTCAGTGCGGTCCAGCTCAATACTTCACCCTCCCCAACTCGATTGAGGCCTAGACCCTTAACTATTGTCACTATCCTCAGCAAATTCGGATAAGTCACTGTGGACCACAGTGAAAAGCAAGCCATGAGCCTCACGAGGTCCTACTGGGAATCGAACCCAGGTTGTCAGAACTTCGTTCTTCGAAATACCTTCAATTCCAGAAGTCAGAATCTGAAGTGATACCGCTACACTATAGAACCATTCGATGTGGTTGCTAATGGGTTAAGTAAACTATCAAAGTTGAACCCAATGCTTTTTATTCCGCCTCCTACGCCGCGCAGTCCTACCCCGTGGTCCACTCCCACTGCCAGAAACCCTTTCTCCGTTCTCCTGCCAGGCGTCATAAAAAAGATCTGCGGAGGATGCGTGAAAACCTCAGATTCTGGCGAACCTCCTTCCCATTCGCATAATATTCCACTTGCTGAAGTTCCCGGAGACACTTCCGGATGTGGCTGATACGTCTTCTTCCTGTGGTAATAGCTTTTTAATGTGCTCTCTTATATCAGTCCTCGGTAGTATAGTGGTCAGTATACGTGCCTGTCACGCTACTTTACGGTAGAATGGAACGCACGTGGCCGGGGTTCGATTCCCCGCCGGGGAGGGCTTCTTCTTTTACAGCCTTTGTTTGCTTTTTGCGCTTGACCAGGACAGAAGCGGAATCCTCAGCGGTGGTACAGGGCTAGCGTGCCGTCGATGTAAAGGAAAGTGAGGAGTTATGCAAAGGATGGACCTGCAATGTGGATAGAGGAACTGGGGCCCAAACATAGAGAGAAACGGAACGGGCTTGGTACGTCTTGCTACAGGCAAGGCCCAACAAACACAGAAACAGACGTAACATACTTGGTATTGCTACAATAAACAAAACACCGTGCTTCTAGTAATAATACAATCCAACCCACAGCTCACCTAAGAATACTCTACTCCCAGGCAACCTCTCCCCTCCACGGAATCCCCGCAATGGCACCAGCCTTGGTGACAGCAACACCAGCGGCCTTGCCAGCCAGCCTCGCCGCTTCACCCATCTCCCTCCCCTCCGTCACAGCCACCGCAAACGCACCAACCCAGGTGTCTCCAGCCCCAGTCGTGTCGACTACCTTCGAGACTTTCTCGACCGGGACAAATCCCTCCTTTCCATCCTCTGAGGTCCACCAGCAGCCTCTTGATCCAAGCGTGATCACAACGTTCTTAGCTCCGAAGGACTTGAGTTTGTACCCCGTCGACTGGATCCCCGTATCAGTATCCAACACCTTCACATCCACCTCTCCCAAAATAGCCGCCTCTGTCTCGTTGACGATGAGGTACTTGATCTTGGGATATACGTCCATAGGTAACGTCTTCGCCGGCGCGGGGTTGAGCAGCACATCCATCCCCCTGCTATGAGCAGCGCCGACGGCAGCAAGCACCGTCTCCATCGGCGTCTCCAGCTGCGCAACCAGCATCCCCACCTGCTCCCCCTCCCGTTCCAACTCCTTATCATCCCACGTAACCGTCCCATTAGCACCCGGCGAAATCAGAATCCGATTCATCCCATCCGTCTCCTCCACGATAATAACAGCCACCCCGCTATTGACGTCTGCAGTCTTGATACTCTCGTCAGTCACGCCGTTGTCGGTGAGGGTGGAGCGCAGCATCGGGCCGAAGGTGTCGGAGCCGACGGCGCCAATCATCCGGACGTGGATATCTGAAGGCGCATTTGCTGAGGTTCTCGAGAGGCGCTGGGTGGAGATGCATTGGTTTAGGCCTTTACCGCCGGGGACGGTGACGAAGGAGGTACTCTGTGGAGGGAGGAGGTTCGGTTAGAAACGGAAAGTGTTGGAATGGAAGCGGAGGAGGGAGGCGTACATACGGTGAGGGTTTCGCCGGCGAGGGGGACGCGGGGGGTGACGGAGACGAGGTCGGTGTTGAGGGAGCCGAGGTGGAGGATTGTGGTGGGTGCCATTGTGAATGGTGCGAATTGGGAAAGAGGAGGAGAGAGGAAGAAGAGGAAGAAGAGGGAAGGAAGGAGGGAGTGGTTTGGTGGGGCGGCCGGTGCCGTTGAGGACGTTGCTTGGCTGCATTGCAAGCGGGCTTGGCCGCAGGGTGCCATTCCCACCCCACATTTCTTTTCGTCATCTCTCGAAGATTCGGACAGATTTCCCGTTTGGGTGCTCATCTCACCTTCATCTCACGATCGACAGGGACCAATGCTACGGTAACGACGACTTTACGCTCAAACAAACATACAGAACAATACGTTATCGGCTACGAAAGACGAAGGGAGGCTGGGAAATAGACACATTGCATCATCGTCACCATGGCGAACCGGACACAAGCGAATGGGGTGAACCACCATATCCGAGATTCGACGACGGAAGCGGGACCGTCACGGGATGGGGATGATTTGGATGGGTTGGTCGGGGTGGATATTGATGCTGTGAGAGCACCGGCGGATTATTACAGTCTTTTGAACGTTCCTCACGATGTGGGTATTCCCTCTTGTTGTTACTGTTGTTGTTTTGGTGGATTGTGGCAGGATGGTCTCGAGGAGGCATTGAGGCTCACGACAACTCTTACTGAAAATATCCCCTCCCTCTAGGCACCCACCTCGCAAGTCCGCGCCTCATATCTTAAACTCTCCCTCCACTTCCATCCCGACAAGCAACCCGAGCACCTCCGAAAACAGGCCAAGACCCGCTTCGAAGCCATCCAGCGCGCCTACGAAGTCCTGATCGATCCCAAGAAGCGACACATCTATGACCGAATGGGCGAGGAGGGGCTGCAGGGACAATGGGCACTTGGTCCGCGTGGTCTTACCGAGGACGAGTTCAAGGCGTGGTTTGACAAGCAGATTCGACGGGGACAGATGGAGGAGGTGGAGCGGATGATTAGGACGAGCAGTATCACGACGGTGGGGGTGATGGGGTATGGAGCGTGGGGGGTTGGGAACCCAAAGAGTCCGAATCCAAAGTATAGGGTTGCGCCGTTTATCCAGAGGTTTTCGACAAAGCAGACGTTCAAGATGGATCTTCCGAGTGTTGGACCGTTCCTGGAAGCACCATTATCGTCACTGTGGAGTAATGAAGAGCTGGATTACGATGAGCCAAAGGCTGGTCAGGAGCAGCAGTATCCAGTGCTGTCGATAACGGCGGGAATGTCGGGAGATCGGGCGGATTTGCCGGGCTTGGACCCAGCACCAGTCATGACGATAGCACGTCCGATTGTGTCGGCTAAGGTCTCGCATCACTTTCCCGCACTGCCACCGGGCAAGAAGACGTCCATCAACACGCTGCTACAGGGCTCGTCCGTCTATGTCGACCACAAACTCTACCCGTCGAGAGTGACGCAGGTGGGACTGACGAGGAATATCTTGGACAACAATGTCACCATCCGCGGCACGTTCGGCGCAAACCCAGCTCTCCTCCCTCCCACCATCTCGGTCGAATTGGCCAGGGCCATCAACAGACGCGTGAGCTTCTTTGCGAGCTACCGGTCTCGCCAGTTTGCCTACCCTGACTTTCTCTACCCGCTCCTCGGCTTTGGACGGCCCGTCAAGATTGCTGGTGGCCAAGAGGTGTTTACCATCGGCTTGAGCGTCAACCCCAAACTCGTCTTTGCCTCCTCCAAGTCCCGCACCGGCCAAACCGTCCTCAAGCCCGAAAAGTCCGGCGAGTCCTGGACCGTCGCTCTAAGCGCAACTCAATACGACCTCCCCGGCATCCAATTCTCTGGCCGCAAAACCTTCTTCCCCTTCACCCGCGACCTCTCCTGGGAAGAAGCCGCCATCGAGGCTGAGAAGGAACGCAAAAACGTCCCCGGCGACGCCGACGAAGAGAATGTTGTTGCTCAAAATAAGAATGGAATCACGATGGAAGTCGGTCTCGGCGCCTCCCTCCTCTCGGGCATCAGCTTCAATTTCAACATCTCCCAATCCATCACTACCAATATCGGTCTCGGCGTAGGCTACCAAACCACCCACGAAGGCGCCGTCATTACCGCAAACATCCACCGGTACCCCCCCCCCCTCATCCCCCCTTCTCTAAACTAACCCAGTCTAGACTGAACCAACGCCTCTCCATCCCCGTCACCGTCGCCCCAGCCCCAACCCAAGAAGTCCTCGCCGTAGCACTAGGAATCCCAACCGTCATCTACACCCTCCGCAACGCCCCGCTCCTCAAACACCTCAAGAAATCAAAACTCAACTCCAACCGCCCACTGCTCCGTGCAAAGCTCGAGGCGCTGAAGACTCATGTTGCCGAGATGAGGAGGCAGTATGAGGAGGAGGTGCAAATGATGACTGCGGCCATTGAGGCCAAGGCTGCTGTTGCCCGCAACAAGGGAGGCCTTGTGATCCTGTCGGCATGGTACGGTGCGCCTAAACTCACGGCTAGGGAACGGAGCTTGCTGAGCCAGATTGGCGGCACCGAGCGCGAGGGCGGGGTTTGGGTGGATGTTAGGGTGGGGTTGCAGGGGTTGGTACAGGGGGAACAGGTTGTTGTTGGGAAGAGGGTTAGGAAGGTATGTCTTTTTTTCCCTTTCCTATCGTTGTGAGGTGTGCGGAGGATTGGAAGTGGTGGTGATTGATTGCTAACTAACTCGCTCCGCTCGTTAGGCACATCTAATCGGCTTTTACGACCCCGCGCCGTTCGTCAAGAAGAAGGTGTTGCGCGTCGAGTATCTTTTTAGGGGGGAGAGGCATCGTGTTTGTGTGGCTGAGGGTGAGGCGTTGTTGGTGCCGATGGGGGAACATCGCGTTGAGGGGGGAATGTAGCGGGGGTGGAAGGAAAGAGAGGGGGGGAAGAAGGGTATTTTTATGGGTAGTTAATAGTAGTGGAATGGAGGGAGGTGTAGATGGTTAGGGTGGGCGGAATAAATGAGAGCTAGGTGTTAATCTCTTCTCACTCCCTCGGGAACCTGTTGTGCTGCGTATACTGGCGGATGCTGCCAGTGATGACAACGGCTTGTTCAGGCAAGTTATCTCTTGGTCAGGATACTATAGATTGATCTCTGTTTGATGCCAGTGTGTGACTGTATCGAGAAGGTCAGATCAGTCCTGCTTCTCCGGACCCTTCCCAATGCATTCTTATTATATGATTAGTCCACGAAGCGGGATCGCAACTTGAAGTAATTACTTCCATTATGGGTACGATCGTGGTTAACATAGAATTCTTACTACCGCGTGGATCCTTGGAGCTGTCCCGTTGCTTACAATACTGTCCGAACTTTAGCCGTCATCAAGAGTGACCCTTTCTTCAAAATACTCCGCCTTATAAGCTTACCGAAGAGACAATAATACAGCAAAAGGAATGCAATGAATTGCATTGGACGAACGAGGAGTTGAACCTCGGCTTCCCGTAGACATCTTTGTCGGGCGTCATACCACTTTGACCATTCGCCCTTATATGAACTCTTGCTAGAGTAACCGTTTTTCACCTTGAAATGCAAATTAGAGCTTGGAGAGTATCATAGTACATAAGTAGTAAAGTGATTGATGCAGTGATGTCGTAGAAGGTAGAGCCATACTATGCAATTGACCAGATGGCTAAGAACGGGAGAATCAGTTTGAAGCCTGAAGGGGTTTCTGGGTGCAAGTAACAGCAGAGTTAAAACACTTTCTCTAGCTAGCTAGCTACATCGAGCTCGACACTTCCAGGATTCAAGTTCATCTCGAGGTTCCTTGAAGCACTAACTAGAGCATCGATGCCACAAAACTCTTGTAACATCCGCACCATCATTTGCTTTACAATGCGGGGAACGTCAGGCTGTAAATCAAGTAAGCCAAAAGTTCGACTTTTTTTTCCCGTTTGTTACCATAACAGAAGTAAAATAAAGCCCAATGCGAGGCTCGAACTCGCGACCTTGAGATCTCTCATATCCTGGTGACAGGACTGTTAAGAGTCACACGCTCTACCGACTGAGCCAACCGGGCTGATGATGAACTTTCGGGCCGAGCTCCCTTCCTGGACTCTCTTACGGAGGAACCATTGTATATTCGTACGATGGACTGCCTGCAATAAACTGTAAGAGACAAGGACATGTACCATTTCGCGCAAATCCGACGTGAAATCTCTCCAATATGTATTAATCTCTTCGCGCAAATCCGAGACCGAATCTCCACATTAATCTCCCCTCTGTCACGTTTATGTACCCTGTCGTTATGTCTCTTTCCATCGGGGCCCTGCGCCCGGTTTAACACCGCATGGGATCTTCGGGATCTCCCATCCATCACTGTCAGTTCCTGTTCTTTCCCACTTTTCCGTGTTGTCCAGCGCTGGATCTGCCCTCTCGTCGTTTCGAATGTCGTTTGATGCTCCAGCTACGGCCTGTGCTGTTTTTAGAATAACGTTTGACTTGTGTTTACGTTGTTTGGGATGCGTTTTGGGAGATTCGACGTTGTATCGCACGGTAGGATGATGAATTGGGGCTATGGTACGGCTCGGATGGGAATTCGAGATTGGGGATTTGAGATTGTGCACATGCACATGTGGAGATGAAGTTGTACAACACGCACAAAGCTCCGTCAACTCCAGAGATGGCTTGCTCTCCCAAATTGACCTTTTTCGATGGTTTCCCCATGGAGACAGGCCATCACTCTAGCCCTTCCCCTGAAATGCATGGAGCCTGTCTCGCGATCTTCTGGAACGCCTCGTTGCCCAGCTTTCGTTAGGAGTTTCTGGGGTGCGCCACTACCATGCCACTAAACACGCATGCCGTTAGCGCAGCTCATTTCCTCCCTCGGCTGCGCACAAAGCCGAGCCAATGGTATCACACAAGACCCTTGGCGTGCAGTTCCCTGATGCTCGCCCCTTCATCCCTTTAACTCCTCCATCCCGTCCCATTCCTGTTCTCTTCCCGAACAACATCCTCACCACCTCTCCCACTTTTCAACTTTTTTGTGTCGTTTCAAAGGTTGTTGCTTTTTGACGTACAACCATCTCATTCGTTTATACCCTTCGTTCGTCGTTCGCCGCTTTCTTTCAACACCTTCGTTACCGATTTCCGGACTATTTAGACGACATCATCATCATCACCACAAACGACAAAAGCAACAAACAACAACATCATCATCATGAAGACTGTCACCGCCCTCTCCGCTGGGCTGATGCTGCTCAGCACTGCGTCCGCTGCTCTCGATCCCATTGTTATTAAGGGTAGCAAGTTCTTTGAGAAGAGTTCCGGCAAGCAATTGTAAGTTTAAGGTTCCCGGATCGCGATACGCTTAAGTTTTGTCGCAACGCAACCGCATCTCGATGGATCTGCTGCTAACGGAGCCCTCTTCAGTTACATGGCCGGTGTGGCCTACCAGAGCGAAGCCGGTGCAGGCACAAAACTCGGCTACATCGACTCGCTCGCCGATGAGGAGTCGTGCAAGCGCGATGTCCCTCTCCTGAAGGAGCTGAAGACCAACACCATTCGTGTGTACCAGATCGACCCAGACGCCAACCACGACACCTGCATGAAGCTCTTGGACGATGCCGGAATCTACGTCGTCGCAGACTTGTCTGAGCCAGCAGTTTCCATCAACCGCAATGCTCCAGAGTGGGACCAGACTCACTACGAGAGATACACCAAGGTTGTCGATGCGCTCGCCCCTTACGACAATGTCCTTGGATTCTTTGCAGGAAACGAGGTTACCGATGCAAACAACAACACTCTCGCCTCTGCCTACGTCAAGGCTGCCGTTCGTGACACCAAGGCGTACATCAAGGAGAAGAAGTACCGTACCATTCCAGTCGGATACGCCACCAACGACCATCCAGATGTCCGTGAACAGCTTGCCGATTACTTCAACTGCGGAAAGGCTGATGAGTCTATCGACTTCTGGGGCTACAACATCTACTCTTGGTGTGGAGAGTCTTCCTTCAAGAAGTCTGGCTTCGATATCAGAACCAAGGAGTTTGAGGACTACAACGTTCCAGTCTTCTTTGCCGAGTACGGTTGCAACGAGGTTCGCCCACGTCCATTCACCGAGATCGGCACTCTTTACGGCAAGGAGATGAAGGATGTCTGGTCCGGAGGAATCGTCTACATGTACCACGAGGAGGCCAACAAGTACGGTCTCGTCAAGATCAACGGCAACAAGGTTGAGAGGCTCCCAGACTTCAAGAACCTCAAAGAGCAAATGTCCAAGATTGACTTTGACGAGCTCGAGGGTGTCTCCATGTCGTCCTACACCCCATCCAACACCGAGCCTCGCCAGTGCCCCAAGGCCCAGAAGTTCTGGTCTGCCTCTTCGAAGCTCCCACCAACCCCAGACGCCGACATCTGCTCCTGCATGGTTGAGTCCCTCGAGTGCTCTCCAAAGCGCAACATTAAGAGTGAGGACATGGGTGACCTCTTCTCCTTCATCTGTGGTGAGGCCGGAACCGACTGCTCCGGCATCAATGGCGACGCTGAGGCTGGTGTCTACGGTGCCTACTCCATGTGCAACCCCTCCGAGCGCCTCGCCTGGGCCATGAACGCCTACTACACCGAGCAAGGCGGCCGCGAGGATGCCTGCGACTTTGATGGAAAGGCCCAGTTGGTTACTCCCAACCCAGCCTCCACCTGCGAAGCCAAGCTCGACAAAGTCGGTGGCATCCAGGGTGCTCCAGATGGACCTATTACTTCCGGTGGATCTGGCTCTGGCAACGGTGGCTCCGGTGACTCTGATGAGGATGAGGGATCGGCTGCTGGTATGACTGCTGTCCCAGTGTTCCTCATGAGCGTGGCCGCTGTCGGTGGATCGCTCTTGTTCTGGTAGATCATGTTGTGATGTATGGGATTTGATGGGTAGGACGGTGGAGTTCTGGTGCCTTCTTTTACGCTTCTTTTTCTTCGTGTAGTTATGCTTTGGTGACGTTACTTCATTTTAGTGATGGGATGGTGGATGCGTTGGGGTTAATGGGATTGTGGATATCAGTTTGTACAGAATATCTTTTTGTCTTGATTGTCAGTCTGATGCTATTATCTTTCAGTGATGCTGTCGTTTGTGACCATCGTGTCTTGGTCTGTGATGTGAATCAACCCATTGTTCTTGCTCGTTTCTTCTACCCATCTCTCATAGTGGGATAATCCACTCGACCCTCCATAGTAATGAAGTTCATGCCCATCACCCACCCAGCTTCCCCTGCAACTCGTCAGCTTCTTAGTGAATTCCAGTTCCCGACCTATCTTCGTGTCGATGCCATCCCAGAATTCATTATGGTATTTCATGACTCTCCAGACATTCAACTAACGATTACAATAATTTTTCTGTCTTTGAGGTGGTTTTCACCCATTGGGTGGCACCTACTTATTTGGTTTACATAGTTCAAGTTTACAGAGTTGACCTGGATCGCACAGGCGTCTTGGCAAAGCTTCGCCTACCGCTTCCGGAAGTCGAACTTCTCCGACGGTGCCCATATTGTTTGCGAATCAGATGCATTTTTGGTGTTCTTGGGAATACTGCCTCCAATGGCCGCCACGGGCTTCTTGGGGGCAACTTGCTGCATCTCAGCAGCCGGTGGCTTTTTACCACAGAATTATTTTTCGTGAATGGAATTCGGAAAGGAAAAGCAAAGCCTTCAGACCATCCGACCGAGTCCGGCTACACCAAAGCTGCCTAATCCAACTCTTGGTTAGAAATTCGAAGGAAGGTCATCTTGAAGGATCAGTGTCAAGCCGAGCGGCTGTATTAATATTTTTTCTTGTCTTTTGTCAATTATTTGATTTTCAATCTTGTACGTGAGGGCAATGGTGGTCCAGTGGTATGATGAATCGTTGCCATTTCAGTTTCGATTCGACCCGGGTTCGATTCCCGGCCGTTGCAACCACATTACGTTTTGCCATCCATGAAAACTTAGTTTTGCTTCCTCCTAGATGCGCTATCGACTTGTGTTCTGTCACTTGTTAATTCGACAACCATTTAACAACTCGTCCAGGCCTCGTGGATCACGATCATATGGAACAATATCCCTTCTATCCAAATCAAAGCCGGCTGGCTTGGGCAAGATGTAGTAAGTAAATCAACGCCCGGAGTAACTAGGACTGCAGGCCGAGCATTCACATTTATTTTAAGAACACGCAGAGAGGAGCAAGTATTTCTCTGCACGAAGAGAGGATAAAAACTCCATCTGTGATACGTACAGGGCTGGAGATCTCTGGTACCCACCCCATCAAATGTTTTGCGAATCAGAAACGATTTGGAGGTTTCTGAAAGCATTGGATTGGATTCCGGGCTTCTTGAGAGCACCTGCTGTCACCTCAAGTAGCGGAGCCGCTCGTCTCATCGCCTCTTCATATGTTGGCCATGCCCTTTTGGAAACATCCTCGTAAAAATACTTCTTCTCGCTTGGACACTTCATTACTGGTTGAAACGTACAGGCTCTTCAGAAACGATAATGTTACAGTCGAGGCAGGCGATGAATCTCGTGCACGTGCTTTGTATCGTAGATCTTTAATGACTTTGGTGTAGCGAACACACTACAACCGTGCTTTGTTGACTAAGTACTCTGCACAGATTGCTCTCTAAGAGTATCTATTTCCTCGTACGTTTCCTCGTCTCGCTTGGTGCTTCCAAAGTAAGATGCGTATAATTTTCCGAGATGGTATCAGTCAATGTTTGCGAAGGCCCAAAAGTATGTTCTAGTTCAAAGGAATTTGAATTATAGCTGTCGTAGTCGAACCGTGGCCTCAGAACTAAAAAAAGAAAACAGTTGGAAGCAAACATCCCCGTGAATCATAGCACAATACGACCGTCGGGAACTCTAAAAGTTTACCCTCGTGTAATGTCCTGCAGATTGGGCAGTACTTCGCAGTATTCTCAGGTTGCCGTAGCTCCGGAACTCGAAGCCTCTAGTGTTCTCTTGCAATGACTCGGCGAAGCAGAACGTATCGAAATTTGCAGCTCATGTCTCTTTGTACGTAAATTGTAGTTGTAATTAAATGCCAGAATACCTCGTGAACGCCTCTTAAGATCTTGCCGTATCGAAGAAAACATCCCCATTCACGTTGTTCATTGTATTAAGGTACTTACTTACTTGATTGTACTCTTTATATAATTATACTTGTTTTATCATGTATTCTGACAAAACGAGAACTCGTATGAAAAACAAATCACAATGTTGACTCATCCCTGTCGCTAGCTGAAAGAAGCACTTCATGCATAAGTACCCGTACAATCGTGTACTTCCGAGAGTTCAGGGTGTCATTCTTCCCCATTGAACGTGTGGCTCGTCATAAAACTCCCGCTTTAGTGCTTTTTCATTACTCGTAGGGAAGTGCAGTGTCCATGTTGATCCATAAAGGCGATATGACTGCTCGTACGAATAGTTTTCAACAATAGACCGGGTCGAATTTGTCTGGCTTCGCTTGCTTCGGTAACATGAGTAGATGATATGCACAGTGGAGAGGTCACGGTCAATGCGTGATGAGGCGGAGTTTGGTTAGTGAATCCTTAAGTACTGAGCTTGTTCTAGATCACGTACAGTTTTATTCTGATGCCTCGGAAGTTTGACATTGTGTATTAAACGCAACTGCCCGGCTTCGATGATGCTTCGGCACTGGCAACGTGGGAGTCCCCGTCTGTAGATGTGTCATCCATACGTAGTGCCGGTGCATCGAAGTTGCGCCCACTCGCTCTGGAGAAGTCGTAGTACTTTAGCTTCGCTGAGGTCTCCTAACGTGTTGAATCGTCTTGAGTAGTAATTGGACTTGGAGGAAACTTCATCCCCTTTAACGTACCGTAGTGATGAAACATGTGAAGCAAGTGACTGCTCGTTCAGTACCGACTACGTCGGTGTGCGGAGAGGTAAAGTCGAATGCCTCTCAACCATGAATCCGTGTCCTTCAGTCCTGATACTGCGAGTTGCAACCCATTCATTTCGTTGGAGAGCCTTGTCAAACATACGCATTTGAGATCTTGCGTGCAAATACTCACTCACCATGGCCGCAGCGTGGTATTTTCCTTCGCAAGCAACGATTTCTAGAGTCGATCCTTCATCCCCATGATCGTGAAACTGCTCCAGTCAACTTTGAAGCAGGCTGCTCGTCCGGCGGAGTGATTCACGGTGATTGAAAATCCACACCATAGTTATCCTGCCAGTGGGCCGTCCGTGCTTTGTCAAAGATGTATCTCAGGCTCTTCTCCATGCGTGATACATGTGTCTTGTCAAACCAGGAACGGTTGCTGAAACATGTGCAAGTTATCCGTATAGGCCTACGCCGCTGCATAGGTAATCACGACCGACGTGCATCGTCCTGGTCGATCATTTCCATCACTTAAGTACTACCACAACATCCCCATTATCGTACGGTCATGCATGATAACGGTCACTTGGATCTGGAGGCTCGTAACTTGTTGTGCTTTGGTTCATGAACTGACCGGACAGGTATAGCGAGGACTTCTTCATCCGAGTCGTGCCTCCTCGTTGCCAGCTCATTCGCTGCAAGGAATCATGGCATCCATATGTGGTGATCAGGACCGAATTCGCGAAGCGCATCGTCCTCAATATCTTCCATCGCTACCTCTACATCCCCATTATCGTGCCACCACATACTCCATTACCACTTCAAATCGTAGCGGGCAGCTGGTCTTTCGTATGCTTGAAAGTGACAGCAGACTACTTCATCGTGAAGTTTCTTTGCCAATCCATATCTGCCGCCAAATGAATCGTATTCTGCAGCTGAGAGTAGGCCAGTTTTGCTTTGTCAAATAAGAAAAAAATGCACGAACAATCGAGTTTCTCCGTAGAAGTCAATTGTCTCCTCAATCATTTTGGCCAGTGAAGCGTATCGCCATCATCACCGATATCTGCAATGCCTGCGCATTATAGTACAGAACCCTGCATCCCCATGGCCGTATAAAGGCTTTGGTCACATTTGAAGCTGACTGCTCGTGCATCTGACGCTTCAGAGTGATTGCAAGACGTCTTCGTCGCGGGACAATCTTCTTCTTCGTGCAGATGTTTGCCTACCGACCCATCTCATCCCTCTCGATCTCGATCTCGATGGCCAGCCATGTCAAACACGGACCCAGAAGAAAACAGAAGATATACCCTACATGCATAAGTAAACGTGGCAATGCTCTTCGGATCAGAGCGTATTGGAGCAGCTCCATCGTGGGAGAACCGTAAGATAGGCACTCTCCAATGGAACACAACCTGCAATCATGTGCCATCCATCCCCATTTTGGCACAACTGTCCGGGTACGAGCAAGACGAAGGCTCGTGTACCGTGTAGTGCGTGTAGGTGGATGCGAAGATTCTTCATCGTGAGTCTTTGTCTTCGCACGAATTTCTGTAGCAAGATGCACTTCATCGCCGGCGATTCGGTATGTCAAACTTGGCTAGAAAGAAATGCCACATTCTTCATTTGTAGAGTAAACGCGTGAATTATTGTCATGATGGGCCATATGAGCAGCTTCTCGTGTTTGAAGCGTAGTGGCACGGTTTCAACTCATAGAGCGCTACCGGAAACCTGCATCCCCATTATCGTACAAAGATTAACTGTATCAACGTTGTTGAAGTTGGCGGATCGTTTGTTGAGCATGGTGAATAGTGATTGCGTAGACTTCTTCATCGTGTCAAGTCCAAGTTCGCCGAAAGCATAGCACTTTAAGCAGTGTCTCCAGCAGGATTCATTGCATCCCTATAGATAATTAGTACATGTCAAACCAGGATGAAGGAGGAGGACATACCCTTGATGTAAGCGTCGGCGGCCTTTAAGGCTGTATCCGAGTCCTTGCAGCTTCGATATCGCAACTTCTTGAACATTGCAACTTCTGCGATGGTGATGTAAAGCAGGGTGGGGGGCATGCGCTTTATAAACGAACGCTCGGGTTGATTGATGCGAACGTGACAAACTGGGAAGGAAGACCCTCATTGAAAGTGGAAGGAGGTGGAAACGAAAAGAGAAGGTGCATCCCCATTGAAAGTGGAAGGAGCTGATAGTAGGCTGACGGCAAAGTAACTGCCGTGAGTCACACCTGTCTGCAAAAAGTTTTTGAACAAAAGAAGCTCCGTGGATTGCTTTTTAAAGACGAATGCCACTTGATCGATCGTAAGTCTTTCTGCCCCCGTTCTCTGCAATATGTGGCCACATTACTATTACTGAGTGGCCATGTCAAACATGGTACGTAAGCACAAAGCCATTAAGAATATGTGTACCATGATCATCCACCCTTGAGAGACTGAAGCGTGTTCGTCTTTGAACCTTGCGAGTTCTAGAATTGAGTTTGTTGAGCTCGAACCGGTAGTGATTGCGAGGACCTCTTCTTGAACCGAGTCGTGACTCTTTGTTGCTCAGTTAATTGCTGCAAAAAATCCGACGAATTCAAGCGTACCTTTGAATTCTCCATTGTTGTCATCTTCAATTTCTGCGCATTCAAATAGAATACTACATCCCCATTATCGTGCCTCTTTGGCCTTCATTCTGTTGAAGTTGGCTCTGGCAGCTCGTTCTGTTTCCACGTATTCATTGAATTGTGATTGCGTAGACATCTTCATCGTAGATCGTTCCCTTCGAGGTTCATGCCAGTGTATTCTGCATGCCAGTGATGAAAGAAGCATCTCATCCTTCTCGATGGTCAGCCATGTCAAACACCGCAGGGGAAAAGACACAGACGCATGCTCTTCATAGCGTATTACCACGGTATTGGAGCAGCTTCCATTAAGCTAACACAGTAACCACGCACAAAGAGCGCTGTCGAGAATCCTGCTGCATCCCCATGTTCGTGGACCTTTGCCATCGGACCTTGATCTTCTGGAAGCTGGGTGCTCGTTTGTCCTGTGCCTGACGGTGGATGCGATGACCTCTTTCTTCATAGCAGGGCTGTCTTCTTCTTCGTGCAAAACTTTGCTGACCGCTCCATCTCATCCTAGTGCCTATCGCAGATTTGCCGTGTCAAAAACACGGCAAGAAAAGAAAGACACAGCTTCCTTAACAAAGTAAACGTACCAATCCAGTCTCTTCAATGCTCCTCGGAGCAGCTTCATGCGTGGGAGAAGATCTTTCTTCGCTGTCAGCCTCAAAGAGCGCTTTCTAGACTTCCGCATCCCCATTACCGTAATACCGCATCAATTACTTTGAAGTTGGTGGTCCATTTGTTGAGAATGTCGATATGATAATTACGAAGACTTCTTCATCGTGTTGTGTTAGTGATGGTGGCTCGCTTGTCAACTGCTCACGCTGAGCTGTGATTGCGAAGACTTCCTCATCGTGTTTCGTTGGTTGTGAATGTCTTTCAGAAGCATTGTTGTGATGTGCACGTGTGGATGCTTGTCATGGGGGATAGGAGCAGTCTCATTGTGCGTGTAATTCTTCTTAGTCTTCCTCAAAGAGCGCTGTCTGGACTCTCGCATCCCCATGATGGTGCAATCTTGATCCTCCGTACGAGTGAGTCTTGAAGTTGGCAAATCGCCTATCGTGACACTATTTGATGATGTTTGCGAAGACTTCTTTCGTGATCGTACTTTATCATTTCGTTCGTGTTTTGCTGCAAGAAGCACCACATACCTACTATCGATGGTTAGCCATGTCAAACATGGAAGAATCTGGAGGAAATGACATACCCCTAATAAACTTTATGTTATCGTGTGCGACGGCGAGCTTTTTCGGAAGCGATTGTCTCTGAGCAGTTTCGAGCTTGTAGCTTCTGCGGTGGTAATGTAATTGTAAAGCAGGGATGGAGACTTCCGCTGAGTGCGTAACGGTGAGTGTAAGTAAATCCACACCACGGTGATCCTGGGCTGTTCCGTGTCTTCTGAAGGATGCATCTCAGGCTCTTACCCATGCGTGATGCGTCTGACAACAATACCGGACGGTAGCAGGAACTTGTTGAAGTTATCCGTGTATAATCCTCTGACATTGAGTAGTTAATCACGACCGACGTGAATTTTTTTTGTCCTCCATCTTAGCCTCTACATCCCCATTATCGTGCCACCACGTAAGCGTACAACTGAAGCTGTAGTAGTAGTACCTCGTGTATCGTATGCTTGTCCTTGACAGTTTGACAGCAGACCCGTCGACGGCTTCTCATCGTAACTCTTTGTCAATCCATGTCTGCCGGAAGATGAATCGTGGGTTTTCTCGACGACTTGCCTTGTCAAACAAGACTCGTGAAGAGCAAAATCGAACTTAGATGTTGCGTATAACAAGTTGCACCTCCATCAGTGTGGTCGATGAAGAGTGTCCCTGTCGTTCGACGGTCTCCATCATTGTGAATTCGGATCTAGAATACCGCATCCCCATTAATGCATTATCGTGAAGACTCCGAGTCGGACTTCATTCTTTTGAAGTTGGCAGCTTGTATATTGAGTGCTCGGAACGACGATATCGAGTGCTGATCCATCATGCGACTTTGTCGTTCCTGTTTCAAGTCGTTGCAAGAAGATCTCAACCCTATCGGCCACTACCGTGCCAAATGCGAAGCAGAAGGACAAACGCATCGAGACTTTGCGTGCCACAGCGTTATGATCATCCTCGATCATTCTGGGCAACGAATTCAAGCGTATCGTATTGCGCTTTCAGTTTGAGAAAACTCCATCCCCATTATCGTGTCTCTTTAACTGCATTTCTCGAAGTTGGCAGCGTGTCTTTTGTCTGCCGAACGGTCAGTGCGAAGACGTTTGCATGTTCCCTCGTGATCCTTTTTCGTTCTGGCTAGGGTACAGCGCTTCTCATCCGTACTATGCGTCACCAATTGGCCATGTCAAACAAGAGAGAAAGGGTCAAAGGAAAGCTTTTGCGTAAAAGTTGAGCCTCCTCAACCATTCTGACCGATGACGCGTACAATCATCTCGCTCTGTATTCTTGCATCCTACATCCCCATGATCGTATACCGGTCTTAAGCCACGCTTCAAGCGGGCTACTCGTTCGTCGTACGCTTCGTACTAATTGTTGCGAAGGCTTCTTGATCACGTATCTCTTCCTGAGTTGTTCATGTTTGCCGGAAGAGGCATCTCATTGCTGCTGACGGTTAGGTTGCCTTGTTAAATAAGAACTTGAAGGAACCGCACAAACCTACTGAAAACTTACGTGCCTTGGTCATTCATCGCCGCCATATGGTCGAAGCGTGTTGCCGCCTTGGTCCTCTTTGGAGCCCCGCATCCCCATTATCGTGCGTCTCAATACTGCTCTGCTTTCTTGAGGTTGCCGGTTCAAATGGCGTACGTGTGACGGCGTTTATTGCTGTTGCGAAGACTTCCTCATTATGAGTCCTTTCGTGAGCCTTTGACTTGTCGTTCAGCAGCATCGCTTCTTCGTGCGACGAATTGGCAGGCAAAAGATGGCAAGAAAAGAAGGACACAGCTTCCTTCCTTTATAAAGGAGACGTGCGGATTGCTTGTTGAACCATCGGAGCAGCTTCGAAGCTTCATCGTACGAGAAGATATTTCTCCACTGTCATTCTCAACGAGCGCTGCCTAGAATCCCTCATCCCCATTATCGTGCGTCTTCAGCGTCGACTCGCGATCTCTTGAAGCAGCCAGCTCGTTAAGTGTGTTTGATGGCGGATGCAAAGACTTCCTCGCCCTTTATCGTGCCTTGGACAAGTCGTTCAGAGGGATCGCTTCTCCGTGTGACGCGGCGAATTGCGATGTGAAAGACGGTAAGAAAAGAACGAAACGCCCTTCTTGTTAACTTGTAAGCGTGATTCCCTCTCCAGTCCTCTTCATGGCGTGTTTGACCAAGCTTGCAAGAGCGGTGTTTAGAATCCCGCATCCCCATGATAGATCGTAGGATTCGCTTCTGCAAATGTCGGTTGAGTCTTCAAGTTGGCAGCTCATTTATCGGGTGTTTGATACTACCAGTGCTGGTGTTTGCGAAGGCTTCTTCATCATGTCCCATCATTTCGACCATTCTCGCTGGAAGGGACATTTCATCCCTAATTATGGTCAGCAATGTCCTTGCAAACACGAAAGGATCGAAAGAAAAAGACATACCCTTGGTGTTAACGTGAGCTTCCTTGGCCGGATTGGTGAAGTGTCGAGCTTGCAACTTCTGCGAGGATAGCGTAAAGCAGGTGGGAGGGCATGGGCTTTATAGACAAACGGTGGGATTGATGAAACGGAAAGGGAAGGAGCATGGTCGTCGAAAGTGGAAGGAGGTCGAAGGTGAAATGGGGAGGAGCGTACCCGTTGGAAGTAGAAGGACCTGGAGGGAACGGCAATTGTGGGGAAATTTGTGCTTCGCCGACTGCCGGCATATCGAACAAGGCAGTTTTGAACAAAGCGGAGTTACGAAAACTGCTTCACCGGCATAATGAAAAGCATGATTGAGTACGGCAATCCAGCCAGTGTAACGGCAAGAAGATTCGGGGGCGGAGAAAGATTCGAAATGAGGAGGCGAGAAACTTCAACAAGCAGAGCAAAATGATCACACCAGGGATCGAACCTGGAATCTCTTGCTGAACATTTCGTAGGCAAGCGCCTTGCCATTGGGCCATGTGACCGGCTTGGTAAAACTCGGCATGCCGGTATTCTCACCATGCTCGGGAAGAGGATTCGTGATGCCGTTGTGCAAAATGATCGCACCAGGGGTCGAACCTGGAATCTCTTGCTGGACACATCGTAGGCAAGCGCCTTGCCATTGGGCCATGCGACCAGTGTTGAAGTGCCGCGGGCAGGATTAAATTTCGATTCCGAGCAACTGCACTTTGTGAATGGTTCCACAACGTCGTGATGATCAAGACCCTGACAATCCTCACAAACTTCAATCTCCGACATCCACTCTCTTATCCGCATCGCTTTATCCAAAGACTAGGAGTTTTTCCCTCCCTCCTTCCTTGCTCCCACCCCAGGCAAACAGTCCACAATCTCTCATACGAGTACGACTCCTCCTCTCGGCAACGCGCACCCATTCCATCGCCCTTCTCCGTAACGACGTCATCGACTCTCCCCGAACGCTTGGCCCCCATTCACCCACCATCTCATTCTTGTTAATTTAAGCTGGGCAGAGTCTTGGACCCCTTCATCGCCTGCGTCTCGCCGGTTTCAAGGCGTCCTGCGTTTATTTTTAATTTACCACAGCTGCGAATTTAAAGTTAGGTTTGAACCCGCGATGGGCTGCGAATCATTCTTCTCTCTTCTGTTGATCGTTTGCGCGACTTGTACCTGAAGTTCCTGAAGCAATTTTGCTAGCACGTTGATCATTTCGCTTCGGTGCCTGAAGCTTCGCTGAGCTAAAAAGATAGTCAGTCGCCTGCCGTTCCTGTCGCGCCTTACGTCCTGCTTCCTTCTTACTTCAGTCTTTCGCTCGCAGCCTCTCACTCCTCAACATCCTCCGAAACTTCTTTACCATCGCCCTCTAACCTCCCGAATACCCCACCGATCCGACCGCCGCGATGACCGGCATCGCCAACCTCATCCCCGGCGTCAACGACAACTCCAAAAAGATCCCCAAGCAGGAGAACGTCAAGACTTTTACCACCAAAGAAGCACAGATTCGCGGACTCAACGCCGAGAAAGCCGAGATACCTGGAAAAGACACCAATGCCGAGATTGGCGTGAGCTACTTCCCACCAAGATGCGCAAAGGAGGATGGATTGCTTTGTGGCCCTTTGCTACGATACTGCGGAATCAACTACAAACAACGGAATCCGCTGTGGAGAGGGAGTGTACTGGTTGTTCTGAGAGAGGAGACAAGGCCGGGTGAACTGGAGTACGGTTATGCCAACGGACGACGGGAGAGAGCTGAGCCCGAATGTCTACTCAAGGAGAAGGGACGGGCTTTCTGGAAATACAACCTCGCCATTGAGATTAGCAGCGACAAGAGCCAGGAGGTGCAGTACGAGGTGACTTGGGGCAATGGTGTCGGTCGCGCAAAGCAGCCAATCCGGGACGAGCGGTTTGTGGATGAAAAGATGGAGGGACAGAGTGCCGATTCTCGGGAAGGACGTGAAGATGGTGATGCGGTCAACAAGCTCGGCAGTGAAGAGGATGGTGTCTGCAGAGCTTCATGGTGGGTGCCGGGACGGAACGAGAATATGCGCATCATGTTTCACTCCTGCAACGGCTTCTCGGTTGGAACGGATGAGGAGGCATTCAGTGGGCCGGCGCTGTGGAACGACGTACTGAGACGTGAGTAGTAGTTCCATCCTGGACTGGCGGAAGCTAACATGTCGCAGAGCACGAAAGGAGCGCATTCCATGTCATGATTGGAGGTGGTGATCAGGTTTATTCCGACGCAATTCGGACAGAAGGCGGACCGCTGCATCCATGGGCAACTATGCGCAATCCCGAGAAACGCCGCAAAGCGCCATTCACCAAGGAGCTGGGCGAGGACTGCGATAATTGGTATTTCCAAAACTACTGTGAATGGTACTCGCACCCGCCATTCTCGACGGCGAACCGCGCTATTCCGCAGGTCAATATTTGGGATGATCATGATATTATCGATGGCTATGGCAGCTACATCGATCGCTTCATGAGGAGTGACATGTTTGTCGGCATAGGAGAGCTGGCGTACAAGAATTACCTCCTCTTCCAGCATCACACCAAGCCGAATGCCTCCAACTCGGACGAACTCGCTGGTGGAGAAGACAAGGAGGACAGCTTCGTCATCAGCAAGACGAAGGGCATCTACATCAAGCACCATCCACACAACGTCGTCGTCCGGTTAGGCCCAGAAATCATCTTCCTCGGCATCGACGCCCGAACTGAGCGAACCCGCAAGATGATCAACACCGAGTCAACCTACGACCTCGTCTTCGACCGTGTTGCCCGCGAAATCAAAGAAGCCGGCGAAGGCGTAATCAAACATCTCATCCTCCTCCTCGGCGTCCCCATCTTCTACCCCCGCCTCGTCTGGCTAGAAACCATCCTCCAATCCCCCCTCTTTGGCGCCCTCAGCTTCCTCAACAAACGCTTCGGCATCGCCTCGGGCCTCTTCAACAAATTCGACGGTGCCGCCGAGCTCCTCGACGACCTCGACGATCACTACTGCGCCCACCACCACAAACACGAGCGCAACACCCTCGTCCTCCGCCTCCAACGCTTCTCCGCCGAGCACCTCGTTCGCACCACCATCGTCTCCGGCGACGTCCACCTCGCCGCCGTCGGCCGCTTCTACTCAGACCCCCGCATGAACATCCCCGTCGAACAAGATCCCCGCTACATGGTCAACGTCATCTCCTCCGCCATCACAAACAAACCTCCCCCAGCCGCTATCGGCCGCATGATCGCCCGCCGCAACAAAACCCACCAGCTCCACCGCCACGCCCAGGAAAAACTCCTCGACATCTTCACCCAGGACGTCGACGGCGGCTCTGTCCCAAACTCCGTCACCATGCCGCGTAGGAACTACGCCATCCTCTGGGTCGTCCCGGACGCAAAGGACCAAATCGACGGTGCCCAAGGCGGCGATGCTTATCACGACCCGAACCTCTCCGCGGAGGATCTCGAGAAACAAACAGAGGAGAAGCTAAAAGCCGCCCACCTCCCCGCCGAGAAAAAGATGAACCACATCGGCCCGTCCGAAATCGGCGCAGGGCCAGCCCATTTTGCGGCCTTGAATGAACCGGAACATGTTGGCAACGCGCCGGCGCAAGCTGCAGAGGGCTCGAAGCTTCCAATCGCGCCACACCGCAAGCCGTTTGAGGAGGGAGACATCGATACTACTGATACTGTGGGGGAGGTGGTGAGCAGGCTGCCGTTGTGGGTATGCATACGGGTTGAGCGGGACCAGAAGGACTGGGCGGGGAGAACTAGAGGATATGGATTCGGAATTCCGAGTTTGGATGAGTGTCACGTCGATACCGGAGCGATGGAGAGGGATAGGATTAAGGAGGAGAAGAGGAGGAAGCAGAGGTAGGGGGGTTGATGGGAGGAGTTAGGGAGTGATCTTGGGAGGGGATAATGGTAATGGTAATGCGTAATTCGGAGGAGGACGGGGGATCTTCTTTGTACGTTCATATTTCATTCTTCTTGGTATGGGATCGGTTTGGTTTGCTTTACTTAGTTATGGGTGCATTTTTGCGATTGGTTTTTGTTCGGGTTGAGTCAGCGCTGTACATAATGGTTATCTTAATTCATCTTCTTTCATGCATGCGTTCTGTTGCTGGCACCTTGACTTGCTTGGTTGATGATGCATGCCTTGTCCATTTGGGCCTTTGTTTGCATGTTCCTCCCCGCATATCCACCCCCGCTTTTTCTGCCGTCCCACAACTACCGGCTCCTTCCGCTTTTTGACCTTGTGCCTTTGTTTTCCCTCGGAGCATACGCACCCCCGTCTCTCTGCCGTCCCACAACTACCGGCTCCTTCCACTTTCATCCAGCCTACTCCTTCCATTTTGGTCCATCGGACCTACCCACACCCCCCATTTCGTCTATAAAAGGAAGCAACTTCTCCCACTTTGTTTTTCATCACCAACCTCCCGACTCTCAACAGGGGAGTACTATGAATTGCCCCTACGGGACACTTCCAAGGTGGATATGTCAGATGCGACGATCCTCCCTCCAGCCTCGAGATGCCTGCACGTGGTAGCAAAGGGTAGGGCCTTCCTTTCTTTCGGATGTGTTTGACATGGCTGACTAGTGATAGGGATGAAGAACAGCATTGGAATTCACACCTCAGGACCACGAATGCACTCCATCCACCTCGCACATTCCACGATTTTGACGATACCAGTTCCTATCCAATACGGTCCCCGGCAGAGGAAAAGCACGAAAATAAGAGGAAATGCTGGCATTCTTCGCACGAATGAGTTAATATCGTTCGCTCAAAGCAACATCGCACGCCTAGGGTAAAGGGTAAAGGGTATGGCGTTTGTGTTTTTCGTGTTTGACATTGCTAATGGGTGGTAGGGATGAAGCAAACACAGAGGATTGGCATTCTATGCCACACTTGCCATCCATCATCGACCTCAGTCTGGTTGCTGAAACTGCCACACGAACCAGACACCTCTAGGAGGTCTTGGGGATGGGAGACAGGAACCAGGTCCAGGTATGATGAAGGAGGCTCCAAATCCACGGCTCAGGGACACCTAGCTGGATTGATGTTCCATGTCGATGGTAAAGGGTATGTCTTTGTTCTTCTTCGTGTTTGACATGGCTAACTTTGAATAGGGATGAAGCAAAGATAGCATTCGAATATTCATGCTTCCGGATACGGTTGCGCTCTGTCAACGTCGAATTTGGGCTTCACTTACGAGATCTTGGGGTCAGTATCACCGGGATGATGAATCTATCCTGTCACGGATAATCTCCAGCATGCGCATATGCTCTCAGTTGATTCAAGTTGTACGTTGACAGCAAAGGGTATGTCCTTCCTCGGAAGCTTCCTTATTTTCCGTGTTTGACATCGCTAACTAGCAGTAGGGATGAAGCAAAAACAGAACTTGACCGTACAAAGCCATGACTGTGTGCTCCATTATCGATCAGCTTCACAGTCCCGGCTGTGGCGACTCGGTTTTCTTAACCCTTTACGTGGCCTGGTCTTGGGACTAAGGACTCGCAAACGGCTGAAGACGGCCGGGCACGGGTAGTCAATGTCCTAAGGCTTAAGGTTGGTTCACGTCAATGGTAATGGGTCGGTCCTTTCCTCCCTTTCTTTAGAGTTTGGCATAGCTGACGGGTTGCAGGGATGTTGTAGTTACAGGCATCTTTGTCTCTGCTCACGATTCTCAATTGTTCTCCATCAACGTCGGAGTTAGTACAAGGGTAACACCGACTTAACCGCATTATGGCTTGGGGATCGATGAGGAAGAATGAGAGCACATGGCCTGGACACGGTAAAGTTACACCGCGAGTTGGTCTTGGACGTCGATGGCAATGGGTATGTCCTTCCTTCCTTCCCTTTCGTGTTTGACATGGCTGACTAGCGATAGGGATGAAGTGGAGATCAACTTGGGGATACACTTCTAGGCACGATTGAATGCTCTGCCATCGAGAATCCGATTTTTTGTACGGGTGAAGGAGATTGGAACATGCAACTTGCTTGCACCATCACTGAGAAGCTTAAGCCTTCTATACGACCTCGGGGATGTGGAAAAGGAAGCTTACTCGGCTCATACGGTCGGTCCAATTGTCAATTGCTTTTCTTTCACGTATGCAATATTGCAATGGGTATGTCTTCTTTTGAGTTGTGTTTACTCTTGCTGATGTCTGGTAGGAATGTGCAGATATTGGTATCCATCTCAAGGCCCAATTGAGCACCAGGGTTCGAAACCGGCTGTTATACGGGATTCTCAGTCTAAAGAAAACAGAAATCGTAACGAGACACAGCCCACTGGAACATCGCTGCAGAGTCAAGCAGGGTATCTTCCACGAGGTACCTGGAACATGGAAACACCATCAGAAGCCCAAATCGCACACGAAAAGTCGAATTTTAGGTTGACTTTCTACGTCTACCATGGGTATATTTTTCCCTTCTTCTTTACTTGCTTTCATCAAGCTCACCGTCGACAGGGATGAAACAAACATCGGGATGCGAATGCCACCACGTTTGTGCATCACAGACCGACAGCAGTTTATCTCGCGAGTAATGAAGCACTGCAGTGACGAACCGAAGGGTGAAACGAAATCGCTCCGGAACACTGTGCCAGAACTTCTGCTACGGGATTTCGGGAATTTCTAGAGAAGTCCTCAGCTAGACCATAAGGTTCATCCTGTCTTTGTCTTTTCTGCTCACGGATACAATGGGTATGATCTTCTTTCCTTCCCTTGCATCTTTGACCTTGCTAACTATCAATAGGGATGAAGCAAACACATGAATATATACTGCCGGACACGGCTGGGCACCAGCATATCCATCGACAATCGCACACAATTCAGGGGACAGACAGGCTGAAAGTGAGAGACATCCCACTGTAACATAGAACCAGAACTTCCGCTACGGGATTCCGGGAATTCAGAGAAGTTTTCTCAGCCAACCATACGGATACTCAACGTTGGGTTGATTGCTGGCGTATATCATAGGTATGTCCTCCTTTCGTTTTTGTTAGAAATTGCTAACCATGACTAGGGATGAAGCAAACCTTCCAGTCGTGAATCTCTGTGTGAGCAGTCATCAAAGGGCACGTTATTCCATTCGTGCCATTTTTGACTGGACTAATTCATCGATAGGGACGAAATCGCAGAAGCATTTATCGACAGGGCATCTCACGGACCGGCCGATGTCCTTCAGGAAGGCGATGTCCTTGATGCACGAGCTCGAGATTTCCGAATTCAAAGAGCTGTATCCGCGCTATAGCACGAATGAACGAGATTGCACGTTCTCATGGGACTTCAAGGGGATATACACTGCAGTACAGAAAGCTGAAGACGGCACGTATGCTTTCAAGGGTATGGACTCTCTCACGTACGGTGTTTGAGTGTTTGGCCTCGTCAACTAGAGCGTCGTTATCCACAGGATCGTCGGAATTGTGCGATCATCCGAGATACCAACTTGAATTGTACGTTTACCTTAGCAGAAAGGTATGGATGGGAGGGAAGAAGTCTACGCTTCCTTCGTACGCTATCTACTAGTAGGGCTTGATCATCGTGGGCTGTCTATGGTGTTTATGCATTTCCATATGTTCAAAGGGTTGGTCCTCTCTTGCTTGCAGTTTATGTTTATATTGCAAACTATCCAGGGATGAGATAAAGCTTCATGTTCTTGGGGCCCAGCTGCAACCTTACAGTTGAGAATCCTGCAGCCCATGATATTGGAGACTAAGACATTCTATGGACCGAGCGCTTTGCACGAGATACAGTGGATCATTCAGTACAGGCATCTGCGAGTAGCACTTTTCTTGAACGAGATTTCGAAATGAACAAGTTTATGGAGCCGAACACGGTATAGTGTCAATGAATGGGGATGTTTGCTGTTCTGCCCTTCTTCTTCGGGCGATCGTACACAAATCATCTTTCAGCTTGGACAGAAAGGACGAGACGAATGAAGAAAAGCACAGGAACTTCGTACAAGCGTAGAGCTGAGGCAGCGATCGTGGACTTTTCGAATCATGTCACCTTTTTACTTTCTAGACCAAGAAGCGGCTACGAGCGTTAGCCACACTCTCTGGCATAAAATAGATGTATTCTATGGAGGAAGGAATGCCGGGTACGAGCATCATGTTTCTGCGAGATGAATGGGGACGTATTCTTGCTATGGGATAGCACGATTGTGTAATACAAATATCAGGGAGGCAGATACCTGCAAACCACCGTTAGCGTGATCGCCCCATCTTCTACGAGGTATCCATACTCAACAATGCAACCAATAAAGTGGGACAGGTTGTCGCATATATACAATTCTGCATATCCGTTTCATGGTCCACCATTCATGATGCGTAT
The DNA here is from genome assembly GCA_003788565.2 of Ascobolus immersus RN42. NCBI lineage: Eukaryota > Fungi > Ascomycota > Pezizomycetes > Pezizales > Ascobolaceae > Ascobolus > Ascobolus immersus. The sequence continues at coordinate 768,060 of ML119651.1, read as the reverse complement.
TTTGTATTTGCTTGCTCATGTAGCACTTTACTGAAATTCTGTTTTGTACGTCCTTCTTCTTCAACCGGCCCAAAGACTAGTACGTATTCCAAGCTACGATCTGTCCCGCTTTCAAAGTGAGGCGGCTCGTAAGGGGGTTCTTTGATACACTTTAAGTAAATCCCGTAGTGCGTCCTCAGCTTCAAGTTGCAGAAAAAGCAAGCGTGTTCTTTTGACTTTGTCTTGGTCCATATAGAATGATATAGCAATCTTACTGCTACTTACTTATGTACCGTACACAGACAGGAAGCCAAAACATCGATACGTGCTAGTTCCTCGTATTGCAACGTGAGCTGTTCTCATGATGATACTTTACTTGTCGTGGTTTCTTTTGCCGCCTTCTTCCCCGTTTCCGTGCATCGCTAACTCTGCTTGGATTTTAATTTTTCAGGCTTGGATGTACGTCTCTTCAATGTACGTGAAGTGATGTTGCAGCTAGGGAAGGTTGAGTGGTTTTCTACGCAAGCTGTCATATTGTTCGCAATACGTATGTCACTTGTAAGATTCTTCGATTTCTTCATCTCTTGCATGCTCGTGATAACGGATGGTCCACTTTCTATTGTTCCCCGGCTCTCGAACCTCCTTCTTATCGGCATAGTGAAGCAAAGAATTGATACATGTATTCTTTCGCTGAAAAAGACGCCTCATAACTTGCTGAGATCTTTAGAAGAGGAAATCTCATGAAGCTTCGAAGTCTGTTGTGCGTAGTCGCTAGTTCTCTTGGATGCATACGAGAATATGAACATGTCCTGTCTGGTCCCCCATACCGGCGTATAGCCTGAGGGATGCTGTCATTTGTGTGGCTTCTTTATCCGCCTTTCTTCCCCGTGTTTGTCCACTGCTGCTATTTCCTGTGTTTCCTTAGGGTGTGGATAAACCTCTTCATTGTTTCTCTGACGCGCGTATGGAAAGTTACTAGTATACTTAGGGAACGTTGTGTGCTTTCTACACAAGCTGCCGTCTCGTTGCGATACGTATTCCACTTGTAAGATTCTTCGATTTCTTCTTCTTGCATGCTCGTAATGCTGAATTTTCAATGCACCGTCTATTGCCAGTGTTTTCTTGTACCTCTCTTTTTCTCGTCAACATGTAGCCAAAAGCGAAGGATTATTGCGTGAGACTGCACATCGAAGAAAATCGAAACGTCTTGTAATTTGAGTGTTTGGGAGGGGAAATCTTGTAGACGTAGATCGATCCTATTATTTCCGTAACGTCGACACTATATGCTGGTTCTAGATCTCTTGAATGCGTATGTAATTAACGAGGATTAGTAGGGAGATGCTCCGGATCCTGTCTCGTTCCTCATATCACATACCAGCGTGAGTACCACACGTACACATGCACAGGACTCTGTACTCATTTACGTGGCTTCCTCAGCAGCCTTCCTCTCAATGTTCGTGATTGGTTCGTGCGTTGAAAGTACTATAGTTTTCCTCAGGCTGAGACGTACTTAGTTCATTGTCTCCTTAACGTGAAATCATGTTGCAGCTGAGCTCATGAGGTAGGTTGTGTGCTTTCTAGACTTGCACATGGAACTGTCTTGTCGCGATCGCTATAACGTATGCTGATGACAAGATCCTTCGATTTCTTCCTCTTTCTCATGCGCGGAATACCGCGGATAAATTGTCTTCTCGTACCTGTCTCCTTATTGACGTCATTGAGAAGCTACGCGTCGACGGATTGATACGTGATATCTCACACAGGAAGAGACACCTCATAATTGCAATTGAGTCTTTAAAAGAGGCCCACCCGTAAGCGTTCATCATCCCGGGCCCGTTAACTTGTACAATTGTTCATAAATGTTTCCGTGAGTTGTTCTGCAAACATTCCTGAATATGTATAGAGATCGATTGGGTGGATTGTCCTGCAGCTGGTTGCTTATATTAATCTATGTTCGTGGCCGGCGGCTCTGATGCTTTTGCAAATTTGCGTATATAGGTTAGTCTCGTTTTCGCACATTTTTCCCGGTGCGTATGAAGATAGAGTCCCGTTTCCGCACTTTCTTTCCTGTGCATGTGAAGAGTAGGTCCGTGGTTTGTGCTGCACTGGTTGCTTGTAAGTATTAGCTCGTAGCCGGCTGGCCATGGACTACTTGATACTTCTTTTCGTACCCTCCTTCCCAAATGATCTTTCCTGTGAATGTGCGTATCGCAAGCTGCAGTGGACTTGAAATATTGGGAGGGAGAATAGTACAGTATATTCCGTGCCATTTTGCTTACTTTAGACATTGGTCCTCGTACTTGACTGTACATGCAGTCTCTGAATTGACGTGACCGTGAATCATCCAGCAAAAGCTCAGATGCGAATGCATGGTTGGTGGCTTTTGCGTACGGGCGTACGTTTGTGGAGCTCGAAAAATTTCCCACTTAAACTGTCGGTGCGTACTCGATGATAGTATTCCATTCTATGAATTCTTCCATTTGCTATTAAGCTCTTGCTCGTAGCTCGGCATGGTGCCCAAATGCTTCTCTTTGTTTCTCGTGCCTGCTTTTTCTTTTCCAATCAAAGTATAGATACGTGCAAAAAAGGTTTCCCACTCAGGCCGGCTGTCGAAGGAAATGATATATATGTCTTGGCTTTGTACTTACTCTCTCTTGCAGAGGGTTTTGCAAAGGGCCGGTATGCGTGCCATTTGGTTGGAAACGATCGATGATAGTGAGGTCTAACTTGTGTGACGGCACCTAGCCACGTATATCTTCCTTTGCGTTAAGTAGCTTTTCTTCGACCCAGGTATCGTCCCCGTAGATAGGCCTGTCTCGTGCGGCATCATGGTGAGTTATTGTTGTCCTTTGACTACTAAGTAGCTGGGATTTAATACGTAAAGCTGATGTTGATTCTCAGTAGGGGTAGCTCGTGTTTGGAAATGGTCGGGAGAATGAGTCGCAGTGTGGATCCACATCATCCACTCGCTGTCTTTTGGGTTGCTTTATTTTGCGATGTTCATCCCCGTGTCCGTCGTTCTCTTCATTTGACTTTAATCCCGCAAAAGTTCAGATGGGAATGGTTGTGGCTTTTTCGTGCGGTCAAATTAACCTATGAGGACGAAAGAAAATGGCTGAGAAAGTTCTGGCTTCTTGTACGCAAGCTATCGTCGGTACATGCGCTGGAAGTACGCCTTTGTTCCTTTTGTTTCTTCTTGCGCAATATTAATTGCTCGATCGAGCGTGATCTCCTAAAGCGTCATGATCTTATAATTATTCCTCGTACCTCCTCCAGAATTCTTCTTGTTTTCCCTGTAGAGCAAATGGCTCGTGATCGGATGCGCTATGCGTTGCGAGATAATTTTACTGTATCTCGTAAACTCATCTCGGCACATTTTGGTACTCTCTCTTTCAGAGGGTATATATGTGCTCCATTTTGAGGCGTACAGTGATGTTAGCGAAGGCGTGGTTTGTTCTGTGCTGGTTCCTTCTAGCAGCACCCAGCAAGTACGTACTTATGCTTTCCGTACTTTTCTTCCCAGGTTTCGTATGCCCCTGTAGCTAGCTAGCCTTGTATCGTGCGTGCAAATGAGTTGTTGTTGACCATAGTAACATTTACGCTCTTTGGTTGTCCTTTGCCTGGGAACTAATACGTGAATCGAATTAAGCTGCCTACATGTGATGTCGCTAGCAACGGCTCGTGGTCCGATTCGTTTGCCAGATGCCATATCGTGTCTCGTAGATAGAGATCATTTCTCTTATTGAATTCAAGATGCGTATACGTATTGGTGGCTTGAGTACGTAAAGTACACATGGGAACTGCTACGTACGATGAAGTAGCGAGGATTGTGGTGTGCTGCTTCTCGTACTAGTAACCGCTTCCTCCACTGGGTTCGTTGTGTTTCTTGATCTTCCCCGTACTATTCGTGCAATCTTTTCATTGATGTTTTGCTTAGTTTGACTCGTGGATGTTCGAGTTTGAAGGGAAGGTGGAAAAGGACGGCGCTTTTATAGCCGCTCCCGTCCTCGAGGCCTCGACTTCCCGATCCCATCCTCACCTTCCATTCAATACAAATTCACGATCACTTCCAACTCGCTTAAAAATAACACAAAACGATATTCTCCAAACAAAAATTAATTATAACCCATCCCTACTAGCGGCGATGGGAAAGAACGTACTGTAACTAATCTATCCAAGATGTAAAGAACCAACTAAATACTTAGTACGTACGAGGCTATGGACAAAAGTCATGGTTCAAAATCGCTGATCCCTCACCAAAATCGGCAAGGTTTGAACCATCATTTATGTCCCAAGCCTCGTACGTACATACCTTCTTAAACTCCGCGGGGCTCCCAGATCTGTCCCATTCTGATTTCTGTCTGAACGTGCACCAATGTTGTTTCCAGTTTGCAAAAGAAAGTCAAACTAGTACGTCCCCTTCAAAGCCTCGTAGGATCTCTAGCTGGGTATAATGCCTGTATCTTTGCGGTATCAACTTCGGGCAAGCCTTTTTCTCAGATGTTAAGCAGATGGATGCATCATATCTCAGACTCGTCATGAATCCGTCCCAACTCACGTAAAAGATGCAGTTAAAGTTCGTTCGAACTTCCACCTAGGTTCCAAACTTGTGTGGGAAAATTAGTACATGGAACATATAAAAAGGTGCCCCCATAGAAGTTAATGTGTTCAGGCCAAAAAGAGAAATGATGGCAAATACTTTGAGAAAAAGTCTAATGTGCCAAAATGTGCCAAAAAAGTACATGTAATACTTTTTTCAAATAAATTTGCCGGCACAAACTTTGGGCGGCACCTTTTGGTGGCACCTTCTCTGATAATAGGACCCAAGCCTTCAAGTAGAAGACTCTATAAGAGGTAGCAGTCCATAAAATAATTCAAAGTCAGTTGGCTCAAGGGTTAGAGAGTAGCTACTTCTTAGGTATTAAGATTGCGGGTTCAATTCCCTGTCTAAACTTGAACTTGACTTGATTATCGGTGACGGATGTAGCGATGGGATGGATGACCACGGATGGCTACCCCCGGCCTCAGGCCGACGCAACGCACAAGGATAGACGGCGCTGGTGTCATTTGGCTCACCTTTTATTTATTAATTGTACCTTCATGGCACATTCCATTGAAATGTGCAGGGCACTTTCTTTGGCACCTTTTTTGACACATTTTGGCACCTTTTGCCAGACTTTAATGGAACATTTGTACTTTTTTGGCCTTTTGTTTATAAATTGCCATTGGCACATAGATTCTGGAACCTAAGTGTTCTTGGTGAGAGTAAGTAGTTAAGCGACTCATTGGTTCGTCGATCTCCTATCAAACTCGTAGGAAGGCTGCTCTATACTTCCCGAATTCACTCAGTTAGGACGTGCAAGGAAATTATTGGTGTTCCTATTTGTTGGGATGAATGGCAAGCAGATTCGTCCCCTTTTAGTAGTAAGTAATTAAACTCGTGACTCTAAGGTATGCCTCATTCTGATTGATCACTGGCCGGACGTGCAGCAATGTTGTCGACCAATTTAAAGGAAGTCAATCGAGTACATACATACGTACATCCAAATTCCGTCAAACTCATAAGGTAAGCAGATCAGTACTCATTCAACTCCATCTTCGATTCGGGTTTTCATTCTTGCCCGTAAATCAAGTGAAATTTTGTCAAACGGGTACATCCAATAAGTATCAGCTTCCAACTCGTGGCCAATTTTGGTTATTCTTGTCTCTATTTGAACGTGCTGCCTTCGCGTGCGTCCCTTGGAAAGGATGTCAAACAAGTACGTAAGTACATCCCCTTTCAAATGACTCGTACTGTAAGCTCGTGCAGTAGTTGTCTTATCTTGACGTCATGACCTTGAACGTGAAGCCTTCTGCCCACCTCCTGGAGCAAACGTATACACTACTGCATCCTCTCTCAGACTCGTAAGGGTGTTGGTCGATCAGCTTTAACCCAGACTTGCAAGCTCGTTTGAGATCTTGTTGACGGGTGAGAAGCGATTACATTCTTTTGATAAAACTCGTTGAACACCTCGATCCTGCATTTCCGGAATTTTCTCAACTGAGACGTGGAACGTTCGTCCAATTAATTTGTTGGGAAAGATAAAGAACGGGTAGTACTTCCCATTTCAATCTCGTGAAGCGTTTTCGACTAAACTGGTACATCCCCTTTAAATTTCCATTTCGTGGAGAATTCTTCGCCATGTTTGTCTCAACTCGTATGTCCATGATCTATCTTTCTTCCGCTCTTCGAGCAAACTGGCAGTGCTCGTGCAACTCTCTAGCTCTCTCGGCTTCGATGAGTTGTTGTTCGAACTTAGGACCTGCATTTTCGTGCACTGGCAAACTCATTGTGATGGTGGTCTAAACGGACCCGAGTTATATCTCCTTATGAGAACGCGCACGTAAGAGAGTTCTCTCAGCTTTTCGGAATCGCTCAGTTTGGGAGTGAAGCTCAGACTTGCAAGCTCGTTCAAACTCTTTGTTCTCAGCATGATCAGGCTGTGGACGAAAAACTAGTTCGCCGCTTTCAGATTCGTGTCGGAGAACTTTCTCTGCGTTTCCTCAACTGAGACGTCCGTGAGATAAGACCTCCTTCTCTGCGTTTGCTCAACTGGGACCGTGACATAAAACCCCCTTCAAGCTTCACGGCCGTTGCGAAGTGCCAGTGCGTCGAACGCAAACAGGTACATCCCCTTTCAATCTCTCGTGCCGTGTTCTCCTGCCTGCCGTATCAACTTCTTGTACGCGTATGTGCATCCGGATATCCTTCTTCTCCACTCTTTGAGCAAACCGGTCCTGCGTGCATACTTCTCTTCCCGGATGCCTTATAAACTCGTGTAAGGATTCCTTCCACCGCTGTGTCTTATGGTGGTCGTATGGCATTGCGAGTAAATCCAACGCAGTTAAGTTACATCCCCTTTCACAATTCGTGAGTCCCTTTCAAGCTACTCTCGAATGATTATCGGCTTCCTTTGAACGTGTAAGCTCAGGCATCCGTATACTAAGAATAGCATGCAGTCGAGTAAGTAAGTACCTCCTCTCTCAGCCTCGTGAGGAGTTTGCGATGCCCTCGGGCCGTGGGGAAGAGTTGTCAGAGTACATCCCCTTTCAATTAATTACTCGTATTGTAAGCTCGTGTCCTTAATTGTCTCGACTCGAACTCAACCGTGAAACCCTCCACCAAACTCAGAACCACAGTGTCATTCAGGCTCGTAGGGTGATGTTGTGCAAACTTGAACCAGGACTTGCAAGCTCGTTCGTCGCGATCCGAACTTTTGGTGTTGCTCGGAAAACTTGAACAAATACAGTAGTACGTGTCTTTCAAGCTTTGATATTGTAGCTCGTAGCAAGTTGAACTCATTCTCGGAATTGCAAATATTGCTGAATTCGCACGTAGGATCTCTTCTTGATTGTTGGAAAGGATGGCGAATGGGTCCGTCCCCTTTTAAAATCGTGTAGGTTCTTCGAGGTTACTATGGTTCACAACTCGAGTATTCTGCCTCGTGAAATGTTCTCGTTGCCGTGGCGAGATGAATTCGGATTTGTTGTGGATGAAGAAAAATGGGAGGAAGCGGGCTGCTTATATACCCAATCTCTCGTCGCTTCCTGCCGTTTCCGAGGGGGGTGGTTTGACAGGGAAATCTCGGCAGTTCATCGCTAATTCCCCGCGGAGGACAAAGGACGGCACAGACAAAGCAAGAGGATACATTCCATTCATGCAATGATGCAAGGCCTATTAACACATCCTTCCATTACCCCCACGCATAAAAAAAAGCCCTCCTCTAACTATACAACAAGAAGAAAAGGTATCCCGAAGCCGAGGCAACAACTAACTGCTCGAGAAAGAAACTAAACCCAGACCCAACGCAACGTAAGAAAGATGCAACGAAGCGGGTATAAACAACAAGAAGGTATTAAGTATATAATCAACCGAAAAGAAAAAGGATAGACAAGAAAAGAGAACCATAATGCATACCACCATTTCCCATTAACATCCCCCCACCTTCATTCTCCCAACAGCACTCCACTAAACCCACCAACCACCCCCTACAGGCTACGCTCGAGGGGATCTAGAAGCCCGTCACTCCCTAACTGATATACTCACAAATCCCACCCTCCTTCTGCATCTTCCCCACCATCACCATCCCTCCAATCGCCGGCACCGCATACGCGAGAATACACAGCGCGCCCCACCCACCCTTCCACCGATCTTTCCAATTCTCGCCAATCCCCCTCCACTCCTTCCACACGCCCACCATCCCCAGCCCCAATATCTGCCCCATACTCAACCACGCCAGAATCCAGCCCCTCATGGCAGGCGTACTCCTCTCCCCTTTCTCCCACCGCGTAAACGCATAGATCACCAAATACGGCACAATAATCAACCAGATAATCAGCACGCCTCTGAACCACCTACTCCGCGGAGAATACCAGCGCTTGTGTTTATACGGCACTGGCGGGAGCGACAAGCAGGAGAGAAGTAACTGGGGTTGTGGGGGTGCCAGCTCGGCGGCTTTGAAGGTGTTGCGGTGGAAGACGTGTTTTTTGAGCCAGGAGTCGGATTTGGTGGGGGCGGCGACGACGACGTAGGGGATGTCGAGGATTGCTTCGAGGAAGGCGGCGGGGCCGGCGAAGCGGGATTGTTGGGAGGGGTGGGGGAGGAGTTCGGAGACGGGGCGGGAGGAGTTGAAGGAGGCGTCGGGGTCTTGGGCGGGGTGGCGGGGGACGCCGAGGGAGTCGGAGGTGGCGCGAGGTTGGGTTAGGACTGGGTCTGGTCTTTGGCGTTCGGGGTGGGAGCGGGTGCGGGAGGAGGAGTGACGGGGACGTTCCGCTGAGTGCCGGTCGGAGGAGTCGCGGGGCATGTTTTCGCTGGGGGTGGGGTAGGCGAGGAGTTCTTGGCCTGAGGGGTTGCGGGTGTGGCCGCGGTGGGGGCGTGAGGAGGTGTTGCTTCCCCTCTCTCTGCGGGGGTGGTCGGAGGTGCCGGAGCCTCTTTCACGGTGGGGGTGCGTTGAAGTCGAGGAGCGTTCCCTGGACGACCTTCTATCTCTTTCACGGTGACTGGGAGGGTTATAAGCCGTATCTTGTTGTCGTCTAGCGTATTCCGATGTCCCACTCCCCCCATTCCTTTCTCTCTCCCTTCTCGCATGCTCTGACGTATTACTGTCCCTCGGCTCAAAGTTCTTTTCCGAAATCTCCTCAAGACTAGCCCCAACCCTCCTCTCCGTCGGCCGGAATCCCATAGGCGTGCCGGGTTTAGAGTCGAAACCAACGACGAAGGCTCTACCTCCATTGATGTCCTTCTCCCTAAAATGCACCGGAAACCCTGGGATCCTCTCCTCGTTGTCGCTCTCTGCGTCGCCGGCGTTACCAGCGATGTCCTCGACACGGTCCACAGCAACCCTCCCAACGACACCCTCGAAAATCCCACCCCTTGCCTTTGCCTCATCCATCACCCCCGTGCTGACGAGATAGACGGCGGGAAAGTCCGGCGTAAAGATATGACTCAACAGATTCAAAAACGTCATGAGCATGTACGGCACGAGCGTAAGCGAGTAGGCCGCATAACCATAATTCCGAATCTGTGGTCCCCTGCTGCGATAAATCGTGATGCACGAAAACACAATCTGGACGATACTCGTCAAAGATTTCGGCCAGTTGTGGGAGAAGGCCAGTGTCGTCTCCGGGGCCGGGTCGCCAAAGATGGGTACAACAGGAACGTTATACGGCAGCGTCAGCAGCCTGTATCCCGGGGGTAGCTTGATTTGGCCGTGGAGGGAAACATGTTTGGGGTTGAGTGGGAGAAGCGGATGCGGATCGTCGAAGGTTAAGCTGACTTTCGGGATAGGTGGACGCTTCCTCCTATGAATTCTCGTAAGTATTCCTCCACCTCAGCTGCTACCGGGGTTCTTACCGTTCGGCCTCGGTCATAGCCCCACGCTCATACCGTCCCCTGACACTCTCCTCCGTCTTCTCCGCATCCCCAATCAAACTGGCCCAGGTACTAACCCTCCCCCTAACATCCTTGCTCGTGTTCCAACACCAAATCCTCTCCCCGCCCTTGGGACTCGGTTTCCATCCATAATCCCTCCCGACAATCGCAAGTGCGCCCGCCTCTCTTGCCCTGTCGAGATCCGGTTTCTTCCTCAACGTCCCTGACCGAATCGAATCCCACGCCTTAAGAATCCCAGCATACGGAAACAATAGTGATAGCAACGATAAACTGACGGAGTAGATTGCGCCATCGCCGGGGAAGGATTTGAGGGTGAAGGCGTGGGTGACGTAGTTGAGGAGAAAGTATAATAGTATATCCTGGGGCCTGGCATCTCGACAGTAGAGGCCTGGCTCTAGCACCTTGTTGCCCGAGGCGTCGGTTTTGAAGTAGCCGTTGGGCCAGACTTTGATGCCGTCGTCGGCGCCGGAGGAGGAGGAGGGGGTGGAGCCGGTGTCGGTTTGTGGTGAAGGGAAGGGGTGGGGGAAAGCGTCGGCAGCGAGGAGGAGGAGGGGGAGGAGGGTGAGGAGGGTGGTGGAGAGGTGGGGGCGGGGGGGACGGCGCATTGCCGGGGAGTGGTCGTTGGTGGTGCCTCGAGCCTGGAGCCGGTGGTTTGTTGTCGTTTGTTGTTGTTGTTTTTGTCGAAAGGTGAAAGGCCGTGAAGTGAAAACAAAGAGATGAAGGAAGAGCAGACAAGAGATGAAAGAAAGAAATGAAAGGAGAAGGTGATGCCGCGACCTGCCAGGCTGCAGGATGACTGCTTTCTAGGGGCCGAAAAGAAAAACACCAGCGTGTCGAGGATCGAAGAAGTTGCTTTTCGTTGGTGGGAAGGCGTAAAGCCTGGGCGATGGATCGGGTTAGCGTGGACGCCTTTTTGGGCCAAGTGATAAGGTGGTATCAAGATCGCCAGGGTCTAGGCAGGGCTCGTGATGGGGGGACGTCATTTGTGTGCGTCTGGGATGCATCTGGAGAGCGGGGAGTGTCAGGTTGCCTGACTCAAATAGGTTTCCTGACGCAGGTTTGGCAGGCACGCGATGGAATATGCTGTAGTCTAAATGTTGAGGTTGCCGGTTCGCCAGATTCAAGAGTCGAGGCGAGGTCTTGTGTTGGGCTGTCAACGGGCTTCTCCCAGCTCGCGAGCTCGGCGGGAGTGATGCGACGTTCCCAAGGCTTGGAGACGGTGGGAATCTCACCGCAAGCAGTATCCTGGAATGGTAGTAAAATTTGCACAATGACGCTGGGCCTTTGAGAGTTCTTGGGATGCTGACTTGAAGGCTGTCAAAAACGCACACATTGCAAGTTCTCTACAGGCACGAGGGTGCTGAAAACTTGAAGAGCTCAAAGGACGTCACCTTCTCTCCTCGTCGACCTTCCCGAAGCAGTACCCTGACGGTCGGATGAACTCACACAAACTCACGCATATCACAATCTTCAAATCCATCTGATACTGATTTCCCACCCATCCAACTCACCCGAACTCCGAACTCCTCATGCTTGCGCCATCAACAGCACCTCGCATCTGCACCGAACAATCCGACTTCCAAACTCCGAGTGCATCACCAACCTGCATTCCTGTTGGTTCCACAAACTCCACAAGAAACCAACGGTTGGAAAAAGCAAGCCAAGCACCCCCGATCGCTCGGTACCCCGATATAGCTGTGCCTCCTAAAAAAGGAAACCATTGTTCTCGTAGGGCTCAAACTTGAACTGGGGGATCTCAAGATAGAAGCAACTTTCGAAGAATCGAATACAGTTGAAACTGCGGATATGCTCTGTGCAGGAAGGAACCGTGGTTGGAGATGATGACGTTGAGGGCGAGAGAAGAGTGATATAAGGCGCTCGAGATCCTTCTTTCACGCGGTTTGGAAGGTTCTCCGGTTCGTCTGGACCTGGATGGAGTCGGAGGTCACGAAGGTCCCGAAGCCCCAGATTTCCGACTCAGGCGGCACAGTGACATGGAATTCGCTGAGCTTGACCTTGGAGCCTCAGCACTTCATTCCCATCCGGATCATCACCACCTAACAGCTGACCGTCTCCGACTCCGACAACACCGCCCATATCATCCGAGCAACTCGACACTGTATCCGCCTCCAACCGTCCTCCAATCCTCCAGCACAGCCCAGAGATCACTGTCTCGTCCGGTCGCTCTCAGCTGAGGCCTCCAAAGATTACCATTCAACCCACACATCTCAACGTCCCGAAGTACCCCTTCGTTTCAGAGTCGCAAGTCGGCCGCCCAACGAACCCTTCTCGAGCGCTGATTGGCCGGTGCAAACATCACGACTGTAAATCTCAAAGTGAGGAACGAGGGACTCGACTTCATTTCGACTTTAGCTCAACGAGAACAATGCGACTCTGCTTGACGAATCTCCTCTCGTCTTCCAACTTTCATCAGTGGCGAGCAAATTGCAATGCTCAGGCACAATCATGTCACCTTCCACTTCCTCACAACTCATCCGAGTCCGAAAGCCTCAGTCAGACTCGGAGCCGTGACTCGTCGCACGAAGCAATATCGCCCAACTCAAGCATCACCAATGATCCAACATCAACAACGCGCGTAATGCCCCAAAGACCAATCCCATCCCTTCCACTGGCACCTTCTTCAAGTTCACAGTCCCGCACCTTCGCATCTGCAAAGCAAGCAAAGTGCGGCAAACCACCGTTGCGACATCGCTTGCATCCCCCTACCTTGTCCCTCCACACTCTGAGCCAGTGTACATACATTAACAGGCACACTCTATCTGTTCAGTTATGATGGGCAACAAGGGTTGTGGATATTGCGGTCTTTATCACTGATGCACAAAAGCTGCAGAATTTTGCATCCGAGGCGCCCGGGACGTGGTGTTGAGGGATGAGGTTCAAAGGGGATCGTCGCTTAAGCGCTGCCGAGACGGGAGCTAACTAGTTTAGTGGGGTGGAGGTGTGGCTGGTGAGGTTGAAGAGCCGGAAGAGCCTGAAGAGTTTGGATTTGGTGATTGTTGGGTTTGGTGTTGAGAATCAGGATCGAGATGGGTGAGGTGGTGATGGAGCGAGAAGGACGGGGGGATCGGGGTAAGCTGATGGATATCGCAAAGATTGTCGTGGGGTGTTGATTGGCCTCGGAGGTGCAGAGGAAGGGTGGAAGGTGGTGTGGTGGTGTTTCGGCATAGTAGATGCACGGTGGATCTTTGGTAGATGTAGGGATAAGCTTGATCTTGAATGGAGCGGAGATGAATCTATTGGAACTGCCTTGTGTATGATTCGGACCGAGATTTGCGTCTGACTGTAAGAACTTTCTCCAAAAGTGCATGCCACCAGTTCTTCAAACTCCCAAACTGCGATCCTCAGTCACGCCTGCTGCATATGTAAGCCTCGATCCACCATGGAGTCATTCATGGTCAGTCATCTCATGAACTATCAAGTCGTTCGGCCAATTCTGAAACGACGCACCTCGAGCAAGTCGACCAGTTGTCAAGCCTCAATAGAGCAAGCCACCGCTACCAAAGTTTCAAGCCACATCACCGGCTCTAAATCCCTTGGCAGGGCTCGCCAAACTCTGGTTCGCCTCGGTCGCAACTGACGTCGACCTCTCCACTTGACTTCCTCAACCACCAAACGGCCCCGAAAAACTCAGTTGACTCACTCTCAAACCCCCAGCTCTCGTTAGAGATTGCTGCACACTTTGATTCTGCCTGTGCTTTTTGCGGCCCTCAAATTCGACATCGCCCACATCCAATCAACAACTTTCCCAAGGTTCGATGCCCGCCCCTCTAGGAAAGGTGCCGCCAAAAATACACCACCCACCCCTTCGTTCTCGACGCTGATTGGTCCACGGCCGCTATATTGGCCGTTCAACGACAACGAACCAACAACTGCGATCTGCGACCTGCAGATTTATTTCTGCACCTCAACGATTGGAGGTGGAGGTTGGAGGATGCGACGGGCCGAGATGAATGAAAACGGGAGCGTAACCCACCCTTTTGAAGCTCTCTCTTTCTTGCTTCCTTACCTTTCTGTACTTTGTAGCATTTGCATCTTTTCATTTACGCCCGTTGATCTCGTTGCATTGCATTTTTTCCTTCTTGTTGTTTGCATAGCATCTGCATTTTCCCTTCTATCGGTCTGTTGTAACGGCATCTATTTTTCTCTCGCATATCACGGCCTTGTACTCTGTACTTTGTACTTCATACTTGCCAATCCTATATCCTTTTTCATATCCACACTCATCCATTCATCTTTGCATCCCCAGCGTTTCGTTTCACCTCATCCATTTTTCATTCCGCATTCCATTTCATTCACATTCTACAATCATGTCTGCTCCATCATCAAGCTACACTCCCTACAGGAAGCAGCGTTCAGCCTCTGTCGACCATCGCCAGCCAGATCTCCGCCAAAAGGGACTCCCTCCCCTCCCGCTTTTTTCGAGACCAGAGGATCCAGTCATCGCATCTCTACCAAAGCTGAGGAAAGTCTCGATGAGCTCCATCCCAACAGCCACAAGACCTCCGGTGTTGAGGCATCAGAGATCACAGTCTGCCGTCACAGTCTCGCAGAGTAAGCTGGGTTATCATTTGGAGCAGCATGAGCATCAGCCCTTCGACAACCGCCATCTCCCAACTATCCATACCGTCACCGCCGCACACAAGCCAAAACTCGTCATCCGGACGCCAAAGACATCAGAGGAGAGGAAGGAAAAGAAGGAGAGACTGGTTGCACCTGCTCCAGCCATGGCCCGGACGAGAAGCTCGGAGAAGGCTCAGGAACAGACGAGAAAGACATCCACATCGGGACTTCAATCACACCCTTCGGTATTGGTACCGGGCAAGCGATCAAGACCGGAACGGACACTTTCTCCACCACCAGTCACGACGAGGAAGGGCACGCCACTAGCGGAGGGAAGGAAGGCATCCAACGCGTCGACACTTTCGAATCTCGTCGAAGAGGAAATCTACGAGGGTGTTGGCGAGGCTCAGGGATTGGGACTTGTCCTCTCTCGTCCTCCATCACGGCCACAATCGAGAGGCCGCCGCCCATCCCCAGCACCAATCCAAACCACCGAGAAAACCAGTGCAGCCGTCCTCAGAGCACAAGCCGTCCTCGAGGCTCTTTCACCGTCTCCAAGGACACGGAGTTTCCAGAAGGTTCAACAATGGGACTACATGGCCCCCACCACCACTTCCTCGAAAAAGACACGGGCAAGAAGTGTAGACTCTGCATCGAGTAAAGGCGATCCATTCCATCTCGACCGTGACTGGGAGGGGAAGCTGGAGACCATCGATGATGCCAGCGAGAATGTTTCTCCCCTCACCGCCGTCGAGGTTGCAGGTGTCGTACCAGCCGTCCAACTTGAGAGCCCAACTCCAACAGCCGGCAACCCACAGCCCTACGAAACCACCCTCCGCTCCCGCTCGGAACAGATTAAGCGCCAACTCTCGCAATACAGCATCGCAGTGCCACACCAACGCAGCGCCTCGGAATCAAAGGTTACGCAGTTGGAAGCTTGGGAACTCGAGGGCACCCGAAAAGCCCAACTTGCGCAACCCGCACCGAAACCAACGCTGGTGGTGGCACCACCACCCACAACTGAGGGGCATGATATCTATCTCTCTGTCGTCCCCGACTCTCCCGAATCAGAATCTTCCTCCTTTGCACTCATCCTTGCCGAACCTGGAACTGGCAGAGGCTCCATTCCAAGCACCCCGCCACACTCCTCAACTGGCAACTTGGCACTCTACCCCGATCAATCCAACTTCCAGTTTCCATCCACTCAACAAGTCTATTCCGAGCCAGCTCCACCGAGCCCAACCCGTTTCAACGTCGACCCCGCTCTCCTCCCAAGCCACATGAGGAAACACTCCCAGGATAGAATGTGGACGAAGTTGGTTACCAAGATTAAGGATACCGCTCGTCGGCCCTCCGCCACTCTCCCAACCTCGCCACAACGCGAATTGACCGTCAGGGAACGTGAGGAACTCGAAGAAGCCGAGAAGGAAGCATGGCTCCTCTCCCTCCGCCAGGGTGCCAGAGGTGGAATTGGTGCTATTACCGCTCCCCTCGGCGAGACGAGAGGCGAGGTAGTCGTCGTCGGCGGCTACGAAGCTCAGGATGAGGAGGAGGATTACTTCAACCCCTTCTCCTTCTCCGCCACGCCAGACCTTGCGAGGACTCGCAGCCCCAGCTTCGAGGAACGCGCACCCCGTACGCCAGTCTCGCCAGTCAGCCCAGTCTCGCCTACAAGTGGCCTGAGAATGGAGCCCGTTTCGCCCATCGAGGGCCATAATCATAACCTTTTTAATTCGGTGAGGAGGAAGTTGTCGTTGCGGACTCATTTGCCGCAGCTTCGTGGGCCTATTAGCCCGATGACTGCCCTGAAGGAGGAGAAAGTCTCCACCTCCGGCATCCTCGTCTGGCCCCACCACCACGACACCCTCGTCGTGCACAGGTTGAAGCCACGGAAGGCGCTGGAGCTTCCTAACGGTGCAAAGGCGAATGCATGTGCGGTGTGCCAACGCGGACCACTGCCCACAATGTGGCTCTGCGTCGATTGCGTCGATGGCGAGGGAAACCATTGCCAGAGCGAACATGCTGATGCCGTCGTCGGCATGCAGCCGAAATGTGGACCGTGGGATAGCGGGTATCGTGAAGGATGCGGCTTTGGGGTCTGTAGGAGCTGCGCTAATGAGGGTGTGGGGGAGGGCTGGGGCGAGCTTCTTTAGATAGGAGGGGAGGGTAACGCAGTACGTTGGTTTTTGTTTTGTTTTTGGGATGCATTTATGGCGTTTTTGATTTTGGGGATTCATAGCGTGGTTTTGTTTTTTGCCTTTGTTCTCTCCAGATGGAGGGTTATACCCCGGTGGGGTTTAGTTATAGCGTTCTAAGTCCGGTATTTAGTTGGTTCTTTACATCTTGGATAGATCTTACATTATGTTCTTTCCCATCGCCGCTAGTAGGGATGGGTTATATATACTTTTGGGGGGGGGGCCCTCGGGGGATGATTGGGGGGTAAAATATCTAATGTTTTGTTTGAGATAAAGTACTTCGTTGTTTGGGTTAAGTTTGATGTGAGTTTGATGTGATGTGGTTTTGTCTTAAGCATTCCGCCGCGGAGTAGGATGTGGAGTTTGATGTTGAGCCGAGTGAGGGTTTGGGCGGGTATAAAAACCCCCACCTTCCCCACCTTTACTTCATTCTCCACATTCCATCGTACCTTCAACAAACTGGAACCCAGAGAAGGTCCCTAAGTAGTCAACGACGCACGAACACGGGGAAGCAAGCATGTGTAGTCGGACCAGTAAACGAGGAAAGAATCATCAGCACGCCACTTACGTTGCAGTTCTCGAGGAACCGGAACGTTAGTTATCGATGTCGTGCCAGCTACCAGTCGGTGTACTACGGTAGCAGCAAGATTTATGGCCACATGGACTAAGGCAAACGAAACGCTGCACGCTTGCTTTTGATGCGCGATGCGCGAAGCAAGCTGAGAACGGACTACGAGAGTTACGTATATCGGCATCCGAGTCGCACTGCAAAAGGACCTCGACCTAGTTCAAGTTACGAGGCAGCAACGTTCGGTTATAATTAGAGAGGTACGAGAAACGTGACGGGGACGATCAAGAAAGGCAACAAACCCAGTTGACGAAACGAGTCTACGGGAACCAGCACGTACTTACAGACATCGCTAGCAATCGTCGTACGTGCCAATTACTGTGCGTATAGGCCATGTATTCACTCGCCTATATTGCAGACGTACGGATCTTCAAGAAAGAGCTTGAGAGGATCAACGTACGAGATATAGTATCCTCTCGGAACTGAGCTGTGTCTGGAATACGAGGCGTGGCGGTCTTCATCATAATCAGTGATGACTCACGTATTAGTTACTTCCCAGTGAGAGGACAACTGAAGAACGTAACTGGCACCTTGGCCATAGTTACTACATCTCAACGCACGAGAGACGGCCACGGGGAAGAAACCGAGAAAGAAAGCCGCGTACGCAAAGGACAGAACGTGGCTAGAGTCCGCCACGAGAAACCAGCATAGAACAAACTTCGCTATATCATTGTACGCCTGAAAATAGCGCGCATACCAACTTAGAACTGCAAATGCATAATGAGAGTACAAAGCCACACCAAGACAACCTGAAGTTTACGAGATACAGTACCCTCTCGCAACAACGCATCCGATCACAAGCCATTTGCTTCTACGGTGGAAAATATTTTGCACATATCTTTACTTTGTTTGCGACAAGAATGAGGTACGAGAAACAAGAACTAACATCGTGGGAACACGAGCAAAAAGAGCAAGTGAAAGAATACAAGTATCACTACACGTACCGAGCTATCTTACGTATGAAAAGCCCCAACCTCTCATCTTTCATTCAACCTCAATCATTACGCTGAGCTCACTGGAAGCCATACCCAGCCATACTTTCAGCACGCGACTGAACATGGGGAAGAAAGATGAAAAGAAAACAGCACGCGTCTGGCTATTCTCCGGGAACTTGAACCACTACGAGAAACCAGAATTGGATCAAAGATCTCGCTGAGATTATGGTACGTATCGAGAAAACCAACATATTACATTGCAACTCCCGAGAGGAAACACTATGTACGAGAGAGCATACGAGAGGTTCACATTGAATCAGTTCAGGCTACGAGGCAGTTCACCTAGGTTCCAAACTTGTGTGGGAAAATTAGTACATGGAACATATAAAAAGGTGCCCCCATAGAAGTTAATGTGTTCAGGCCAAAAAGAGAAATGATGGCAAATACTTTGAGAAAAAGTCTAATGTGCCAAAATGTGCCAAAAAAGTACATGTAATACTTTTTTCAAATAAATTTGCCGGCACAAACTTTGGGCGGCACCTTTTGGTGGCACCTTCTCTGATAATAGGACCCAAGCCTTCAAGTAGAAGACTCTATAAGAGGTAGCAGTCCATAAAATAATTCAAAGTCAGTTGGCTCAAGGGTTAGAGAGTAGCTACTTCTTAGGTATTAAGATTGCGGGTTCAATTCCCTGTCTAAACTTGAACTTGACTTGATTATCGGTGACGGATGTAGCGATGGGATGGATGACCACGGATGGCTACCCCCGGCCTCAGGCCGACACAACGCACAAGGATAGACGGCGCTGGTGTCATTTGGCTCACTTTTTATTTATTAATTGTACCTTCATGGCACATTCCATTGAAATGTGCAGGGCACTTTCTTTGGCACCTTTTTTGACACATTTTGGCACCTTTTGCCAGACTTTAATGGAACATTTGTACTTTTTTGGCCTTTTGTTTATAAATTGCCATTGGCACATAGATTCTGGAACCTAAGTGGTTCTTTCCGCGTGGGATCGCACGTATCGATACTTTTACCACAGGTTCAACGATAAGAACATACGCGTACAGGAAGCAAATAGAACAAAGTGGAATATGATAATAAAAAGAGGAATACGAAAGAGAAGCAAAGAGAATTATACCGTCGTCGTACGCAACAGGGAACTTTGTGTACACGAGGCCGCAACCTTTCCAATCCTTTCTTTACTGCACGTCTCACACAACAACATGGCCGGCACCGGGTGGGAAAGATCAATCATCTCATGAGGATTTTGAAGTAAGGTATTGGTTTCTAAGAGGTCCATCGTCTTTTCAGTCTCCCGTACCCATTTTGGAGTGATTTGCTCTTTCGCAATGATTTCTCATTTTGAAATCATTTTGAGACCATTACGGTGGCTACAAACAAGACAAAATTACAAATCTCATACACCCAACTAATTTAGTTCAAGGTACTTTGGTCTGGAATCGAACTTGAGCATTCTCTACCAAAATCCCACATCTTATCCACTAGACTATAACCTTACTTTAATATTTAGGGTGTAATCTGGAGAATTCTTCCTTCAATAAAATGATTAGAAATAGGTAAAAATGATTCCGAAATGACTTTAGGATAAGATCAGAATATTACCACCACAATATGAAGTGCCTCTGGTATAACTAAGAAAAGTATAATGCAATTTAAATAGAACTAGGTGTATTTCAGCTTTCAAAATACTCTCAGTTGCCGTTTAAAATGAGTTCTATACTGACTTCTAGCGAATCGAAGGCATTTACATAGAGTTGCTATATAAAGTCTCTGCAAACTTGAATTTTGGTTTCAAACATGCGAAGTAGTTGCTAACCACTTTTATTGATGCTCTATCTTCTTACTATTTGCCATCTTGCATTTATTTTTACATCCATGCTACTTCTTTTGACTTTATTGTGTTTTGCTATTTCATCTTGCTCATGATCTGGACATGGTGAAAGTACATTGCTTGATGATTACTCTAACAGCGCCTGTACCGGCCATGAAATTGCTCTGAGTCGATCACTGCAAATAATATGGACACGTACTAGTAGCTTTAGAGCTGTAAAATTTGCATCAATAAGTACCTAGGTACTTACCTTAGTTGGAAAAGAAGGATCTAGATGTACGAGAAACAAATAGAACACAGCAGAGAACACTAAGCTAGAGCGCTTCTAGTACTATAGTATGCGTGACAACGGACGAAGTCAAATACTTAAGAAACAGAAGCACAAGCGAACTAATATTTTATGTAGAACTTGAGAAACATCGCGCAATTTGGATAAGAAATAAAACATGATCGCGCCAGGGATCGAACCTGGAATCTCTTGCTAAACACTTCGTAGGCAAGCGCCTTGCCATTGGGCCACGCGACCGAGCGTGACTGTAAGGCGGGCTCTACCATTTCGTCCCGGAGCAATGGTTGTCGGACGCCATCTGAAAAAGAAATCCTAGTAAAAGAAGACACCACCTGGCGAGACCGTGCGATTCGTCGCCTTTGATTGCGCCAGGGATCGAACCTGGAATCTCTTGCTTAACTCTTCGTAGGCAAGCGCCTTGCCATTGGGCCACGCAACCGAGTATGGCAGTATGCCGAAAAATAAAACTCACGTATAGTGTAAAGCGAAGCGTTACTCTGCTCCTAGAATGGACGCTTGGACGTTCAAATATCAAGGTACTTGCTGCATGCGGGAGGTGAGGTCCCTTCTTGGCATGTCGTGGCCTTGAGCAATAGCATCCTTGCCGGTTTGGGAAAGAAAGTTCCGTTTTCGAAAATCATGTTCGATGCTTAGCGATGAGATCGAGTTGCGGCTGAGTGAGGATGGTGAGTTGTCGATATAAGGACAAAGGGGTAAAGAGTCCTTCAAGTATGTGAGCTCGAGCTTATAAGACAAAGAAGCAATCTTTTCGTTGGACACTTTCATCTCTCAAAAATCAAGCATGAAATTCACGGTCGCATCAATCTTTCTCACTGTCGTCGTATCCTCGGTTGTCGCAACTCCGGTGGAGTTTCTTGAGGAACGCCACCATGACCAAAACAACAACTGTCAGGTGAAAACCGTCACCAAAACGAAAACATCATGGCTGTGAGTATTAGCAAACATCGTGTCGGAAGAACAAGGCTGACAAAATCAGGCCGAAAACTACGACTACAAAGACTAGAACGTTCCACCACACAACAACTTGGTGCAAGAATGACCATTGGCATTGGATGAAGACAAAGACTGCGACCAAGGTCATCCCGACGACGATAACTTCCGCAAAGACGACTACTCAGGTCACCACCCTCACCACCACTGAGAAGGCCAGAACGGTTACAAGAACCTCGACCGTCACTCCTGATGCCGAAACATCGACCACTATTTCAAGCATCACAGTCAAACCCGCAACCAGTACCGTCGTTTCCACAATCGAGGCCACACCCATCACCATCACCGAAGTCAGCACCATCATACCGGACGCGATCACCGTCACAGAGACGGTAACTGGCACTCCAACAGGCGAGGAACCTACTACAAGCCCAACCGCTTGCACACCTGTTGCTGGTGCCGGTAACTTCCCTCAGTACCTCGCCTCCACCAACTGGGGAGTTTGTCGACTTTGACGTCAGTGAGCAAGAGGTTGGATTCGCTCGGACCGGCCGATGGACCTGCGCCGACGACGTTGCTGGAACGATTTGCTCCGAGAATGATCAATCGACCAAGACCTACTTTCAGGTCGAAGCCGAAAACTTCAAGACACAGTCCATGCGTCGCGAGATCAAGTTCATGATCAAGCAGAAAGTCACGTACCCAGACTGTCTTGGTGAGCAGAAGTATCAGTTCAAAGCGGCTGCATTGAGTGGGTATGAAGATTGCAAGTTGTCGGTGTCTTCGGGACAGAAATCGACACTGGGAATGCTGGAATTTAGCGAGGGTAACAAGGGAACCTTTGAGAATGTTGGACCCTTTGTGTTTAAGCCGGACACGGTGGAGGAGGTGTTGTCGGTATTGGTGCATTGCGAATATTGGGGAGCGCCGGAGGGGAGGTTTAGGAGCTTGTTTTTGTTGACGGATGCGGTTGTAGAGAGGTATTCGTTTGAGAGGTAGATGGGTTGGGCAGGGCCTGTAGGATCTGCGTGCCCATTCAACTCCTACATACAAATGGAGTTCGGAGGAGTACGGTACTGGCTTATTGACCTGACTGACTGTCGGATGGTCTTGACATCCAAGCACCCTGTCGCTCCTAAGAATCTGCTGCCTCCCGTAGCTGCTGCATCCCTTACAGAAAACTGTAGTTCGGTATCCTCGGCTCCGTACTGCGTACAGTTTTCGTTGCAGCCCCACCGCCATATTTCCCGATCGAGACAAAACCTCCCATAAAGGGATAAGTCCACGATGACAGCAGTGTGAGGCTCTTGCGATGGCGTTGTTTTAATGTCCGTGCCGAGACTCGATTTGGAAAGGCCTCGGCGCACAACATTGCGGCTGAAGCAATACGAGAATGAGGAGAATGCAACGAAGGTTCGCTCTACACCCACATACCAACCTCACGATTTCAGATTTGTATAAAGCCTTCAAACATACGATGATTTGCTCTCCCGCTGTTACAATTCATCTCTTCTTTCGTCATCATGAAGCTCTCATCTCTCACTCCGTTGACAGTTCTCTTTGTCGCTTCTGCTGTCCAAGCGAGTCCAGTGTTTGACTGGTGGTAAGCCGCCTCATTTGCCTTCACTCCAAAAAGCTAACATCCACCAAGGTTCACCAAGACCATCACAGAAACCGATACAACCACTCGCACCAAGACAGTTGGGCGCGAAACCACAACATCTACTCTTCTTCTTCCAATCTGGAAGACAACCATCTCAACAACATCAACCGAGTTTGCCACAAGCACCCTCACTTCTGCCAGCACCACAACCTCCATCTCAACAGCAACCAGCTTTAGCACTGTGACTCTGGATGCTGAAACGGTGGTCAAGTCGACAACAGAGACAAGCTTTTCGACGGTTACTCTTGACCCGGTCACGGTTAGCACGACGGAGACTGTTAAACCGGTGACGGTCGTGGTTACTGAGACAGCAGAGCCTGTGACAATTGTGACGACTTCGGTGCCTGAGCCGGTGACGGTTACCAGAACTGAGATTCCGGATGCTGTTACGGTTGTTAAAACAGTTGTCCCGGAGCCAGTCACTGTGACAAGCACTGAGGTTCCTGAGGCAGTTACAGTCATTACCACATCTGTCCCTGAGGCTATAACGAGAACAACAACTGAGACTCCAGAGCCTGTTACGGTCATCACTACATCAATTCCAGACGCAGTCACAACCACAACTACGGAGATCCCGGAGCCTGTTACAGTCATCAGTACCTCCATTCCCGATGCTCTCACAACCACAACAACGGAGGTTCCAGAGCCGATTACGGTCATCAGCACCTCCATCCCCGTGCCTGTGATAAGCACGACAACTGAAGTCCCCGAACCAGTTACCGTTATCAGCACCTCCATCCTGGAGCCAGTGACGAGCACAACAACTGAGGTTCCAGAGCCCGTGACGATCACCAAGATCGAGACCTCAACCGCAGACCCAGTGACAGTCCTCACTACTTCAATCGAAACAGCTACTCTCCCTGCTATCACCACCACAATCACCACAGACTCTCCCTTAACTGTCACCCGCACCACTACCACCGCCCTCCGCATAATCACCCAAACCGCCACTGTCACCGCCCTCCAAGACATCACCACTTTAACCCTCTCCTCCTGCACTGCCACTCACACCCCAACCCTCTCCTCACGCTGCGTCCCCACCACCACAAACCTCGTTCAAAACAGCGACTTCTCCACTTCCGGCCCCATCCCCTCTGCTCCTGAGAACTGGACCTACACACTCCACGGCGACCCGAAAATCACCCTCGTCAACAACTTCCGGAACTACCAGTGCAAGAACGACCTGGTGATCTGCAACGCTGCCCAGAACAGCGCCTATAACGGAAGGTTCATGTGGCTCTTCAACGGCGGAGCCGCAAAGAAGCTTACACCAACGCCCGAGTGCCGGTTCTCCTTGGCTCAGAATGTGGCATACCCAGCTGTAGGAGATGACGAGGATGGGACTTGTGGCGAGAGGAAGTATGTGTTTAGTGCTTCTGCATTACAGCGCCTGAATGCATGCACGATTACTGTTTCGAGTGGAGGAAGGGTTCTGGGAAGGACTACACTCCCGATGGAGCAGTGGACTACTGTTGGGCCATGGGAGTTTACGCCTGGTAGCCGGTTGGAGGTGCTGAGGATTGAGAGTTATTGTGGGGAGAATGTGGTGAATGGGTCGAATTCGGTGCAGGTTTTGACGGATGTTAAGGTGGAGATGGTGGAGTAAGGAAGGATAGAAGAGGATAAAGCACATTGTTTCGTGGCCCTCCAGATTTAGAAGAACAACCAGCCGTGAAAATAAAAAATAACAGCCCCTTATACTGTATCAATTGGTCGCGTGGCCCAATGGCAAGGCGCTTGCCTACGAAGAGTTCAGCAAGAGATTCCAGGTTCGATCCCTGGCGCGATCATTTTGCATGGAACCCTATAGAATTCCTCCGTGTTTTGGATATTAAGGTGGAGCTTGCTATTTTGTGAGAGGAACACATTTCGTCACTGCAAAGAACCTCAAGCGCGACCAACGTTCCAACACTCTAGCAACTCTTATCCGCACAACGCAACGGTCTGCGAAACACGAGTCGAATTCAAACAATACTACTTACATCAGTAATCTGCCAGTTTCATCGATGCACTTTCTCGGACTGCCTCCAATCCCGTTCTGGTGTGGCCAGCTTGCAATTGTGCAAACGAGATCGCGAGCTCGTTTGTCGAGATCGGTCATCTTGAACCGATGATTCAAAGAAGAAGCACCCAACAAATCGTAGAACTTCATACCAACCCATCCACTTGCGCATAACATCTCCCTCAGTTTTCCTTCCTCGATTACGGTACTACCTCGCGTTTATCGTTAGAGCGCACAAGACATCTTTGACCATCCAACAACCATGGAACCAGCTTGGGCGTTTGGTAAGTCTGACGAGAGGAGCTTTGAAGCATCCAAGGCTATCTTCAAGAATTGCGCATACGACCTGCGGCGGGCATTCATCAACACCATCGCTATGGGAGAAAAGAGCAAACTTCACATTCACCTTTCCAAGCTGAAGAAGCTCCACAACAGGTTTATGGGATGGGCATGGGATTCTGGGATCTTCAGGATTACATGGGAGATACAGGAGAAGTGTTGCTTTCATAATAAGCCCCAGAATTGGCATGCAAGATTTTCTCTTCGATCGGATTATTTGGGACGCTTCAAAAAGATCACATCAGAGCTTCTCGAAATCTCCGAGCAACAGGTATCAACTTCGTCTAAGCCGTGGACTATCGGTGACTTGTCCTGGGTTATCTCCAGCCTTCCAGGATTCAAGCCTTCCCCAGATCGCATCCTTCAGAAAGCGTTCGAAACTCTCGGTACATTAACTGTCTTTTCAATCCAAGCCCCGCTCAACGTTTATGGTTCAATCCGACCATTGGAGTGGATCCTAGTTCAACATCACCTGCGATTGCTCACTACTGAGCTTAAAGGGCTCGCAAATACACCAACTACGATAGAAAATGTGTACAAAACGGCCTTGGATTTGGATAACAGAGTTACTGCATGGCGAAGGACGCTATGGCAGCAACACAAAGTGCAACTGAACTTTACACTTTGTGTACCTGGTTACGCGGACGGAGATTTGAGGGGAGATTTTGGAAGAGAAATGCTGAAATCAGGAGGGCGTGGACTGGTTGAGTGCACACTTTGCGGGATGGTCTTTAACGATGAGGGTCGAACGTCAGACGTTGCTAGATGCGATCGCGAGATAGAGATTCCAACCATGAGGTATGTAGGAGATTGGTCAACTGTGTACCGTAACTGATGCAATGTCATCTCATAGTCAACATTTCGAAGAGCATTTGGAACACATGGGCGACCAGAACCTTCAAGAAGATCGCATTAAGCATCTTCTGGTTGGAGATAGCAAACTTGGTGGACTACGCGAAGACGTCCGAAACGCCCGTGCCAGACTTCGTACCCGCTACCCTTGCATCCTAGGTTGCTTCGAGTCGGCTGAGAATGAGGATCGGTTCAAATCTCATCTCAAATCCCACCTTGATGCCATCTCTAAGAGTGAAGACCTGCACAATCTCCAATACACTTTGCGTGCGCCTGCCAGTAGAGAGCTAGAGTACAGCCTTTACCCTCATGAGGTTCTACACCGTGCCTATCCGGGAGCTTATTCAAGGGACCCATTTACTCACTTTGCTGTATATTATGGTGTCTTCGTCGAATTGGAGGCTCTGCGAAAGTCTCGAAATACCGCAGATCACGATAGGGTGACTTTACCGTGCTTTCTCTGTGGGGAATCACTGCCCTTAGAAGGATTGGACGAAAAGGGAATCCGAAATAGCGCTATAGATCATCTATTCGAGCACGTCAAGATACTAAGCACACTGAATCAACCTGTATCTCAGGTCGTGTAGCTATAGACAGTGCAAGGGTAGCTCAAGCGCAAGCATTCGTCCGTCATCAATTATTCCCGTCAGCAACATCCAAATTTGCAAACCTAATTTCCTACCGGTACTTGAAGCACCTACATACTTAAGTATGTACTCACTAGAGATCCGCAAATCGGCTGTTGCCTTACCAGGCTCACCACGCAACGTTACATAGTTCAACCACTCTTATCCACATCCAGCAAGGATCACCACAATTCCATCCCTCTTCCAGAAGCGCCAAGTGCAAGGCGCATGCATTGGAGGCCTAACCACCTCCACCATCTCGATAAAACAACATCACTCCGTCCAACATCAAACACTCCATCAACTTCAAATTCGACATCAATACAGTACCGGACAGCCCGACGATTGATTGCTGTGCAATCACCAACAACTACCCACCATGCCGTCTCCAGACCCCATCCTATCGCTATCCGGCCACAAATCCACCACCGCGAAACGCGCCCACCGAATCTTCCTCGTCCAACTCCTCATCCTCATCACCACTTTCGTCAACTTTATCTTCCTCACCTATCTAAAGTTCAATAGCCACGGCTGCATTCGCCACCCCCGTATTGACTCCGGCGTTCCCGGCGAACGCACCCTGGTCTTCTCCTGGGTCGTCGTAAGCTCCCTCTAGCTAACCGCCCCTTCCGCCCCTCCCATTCCTCTACCCATGCAACAAGTAGTTGAACAAACTAACCCACGTGTATAGTCAATGATAACTTTCCTCTACACGGCTTTTACAACCTTCCCTAGTTTCTCGCCCCTCGCCTTCTTCTCCCCACGCCGAAACATCCTCCCGGCCCTCCTAATCGCCTCGCTCCTCTTCTGTGCTGGCTTCTTCCAGTTTCTCCTCACCAAGTGGCCGGAGATGCACAGCAGTGGTAACTGTCGTGTATCGTGGGAGGATGGGAACAAAGGGGCGCTGAAGTACAAAGTTATGCTTATCACATGCAGCTTGGTACACTGGGCCTTATGCGGGGTGTACCTGTGGATCATGCTCCAGATCCGAGCGATTGCCATCGAGGAGCAGAGGATCAGGTTGGAGGATGAGGAGGTTGTGAAGGGGTTGAGTGTGAGTGCTGATCAGGTAAGTCCGAAGAAGAAGGGGAAGAAGGTGCAGGTTTATGAGAGTGATAGTGAGGATGAGAGGTTGAGGAGGCAGGTGCTTGAGACAGCTGGCTTGACGAGGGTGGTGAGCAAGTAGGTGACGTCCGATTGTTTTTGGATTGGAGGTTTGGATTGGGCTTGGTTTCTTTAGCATTTTTGGGGCGTTTCAATACCATTTCTGAGTTATTATTGTGGATATCGTGCCCTCAAACGCTTGGGAGAACTGCCAGCCTGATTTGACTCGGAAGTATGATTGTTTCAGCGTCAATAGCTACATTGACGGATCCATTAGCCCTTATCAGTTAAGAGTGGGCAGGTATTCCCACCGGTGTCGGTCCTGATGGGTTCTGCTTGGTTTCCAAGTCCGAAGATGCCTTTGATGTTTCTTATAAAAAAAACGCTTTCCGTAACATCATACAATGGCGAATGGTCAAAGTGGTATGACGCCCGACAATACTCTCTACGGGAAGCCGAGGTTCAACTCCTCGTTCGTCCAGTGCGAAAGCAATCTTTTACTCTTCCTTGGTTTCGTTTACTTTCATTTCGGAGAGACCAAACGTGCATCTGACGATGGAGCTCTTTAGGACTGCCAGTATACTTCTCGGACTTTTTATTCGATGTTAAAATAGTCGACCTTGCCCCCAGAATCTCAAAACATCCACACCCGCAAAAAACATACAGCACCAATGATTCCCGCGTGGTCACCCACCGCAGTACTAAATTGGCGATTAGAAGGTTGACTATGGGAGAGCGGACGGGATCCTGTACGTTCTTCAATCTATGGCCGTATGTGAAGGGCGAGTGAGAATAGGTTATCTATACGGAAAAATAAAGCAAAAATAACCGCAATGGTGAGAGGATTCCAATCCCCAGGCGATAGCAAAAATAGAAGTACGAAAAAGGAAGCCAAAAAGCTCTGGTTCCAGAGGGGGTCGAACCCTCGACCTTGGCGTCTCATACTGTGCGTATTAGCACCACGCTCTAACCAACTGAGCTATGGAACCCAACTTGTTGGTGGCGAAGGTCTAGCTTCTTCTATTATTTACAATTTTCCTCGATATTATTGAAAAAAGTGCGCTTTGGAAAACAGGACTGGCTTTGAACAAGAAAAATACAGCTCGACGAGAGCAGGATTTGAACCTGCGCATCCAGAGGATAACAGATGGTGAATACCTAGGCTGAGCCAGTCAGGTTCTAATCTGTCGCTTTAGACCACTCAGCCATCTCGCCCAGGCGTACCATCCCTACTGCTCACAGCATTCTGTCTGAAAATTGTACCAATCAATTGAAACTGAAACCATACGAGAAAGAATCTGAGCTGACAAAAAAGTACGACAATTCGTAGCAGTCTCCAGAGCGAAAAAAAAAACAGAAGCCTCGACGAGAGCAGGATTTGAACCTGCGCATCCAGAGGATAACAGATGATCTCAAGTTCTAATCTGTCGCTTTAGACCACTCAGCCATCTCGCCAATGTGTATATTCCAGTCTCCCTAAGATTTTACTTTCAACACAAGCACCCTATCAACCCAAATGAAAAGACTTTGCAATCGGCCAGCCAACTCGTAGCAGTCCCCAGAGCAAGAAAAAGAAGCTTCGACGAGAGCAGGATTTGAACCTGCGCATCCAGAGGATAACAGATAATCAACCTAGCCAGGCAAGTTCTAATCTGTCGCTTTAGACCACTCAGCCATCTCGCCATTGTCTTCCCTTCCTTTTCCCCACACAGCTCTGTCTCTTGGATTCAACCAATATCAATTCAGACCAATTGGTATCAACAACCTCCCCCAAACTCCACCCAAATGCACTTCACCTCAACCCGTATTCCGCAACTCCGGCTTGAAGTATTCCAACCCAAGCCCCTCAATAACCCTCCTTTCACACTGCACCAGATCCTCCCCCTCTGCCCACTCCCCCAACTCCACCCTCCTCCCACTCCCTCTCTCCCATACCCCTCCACTATCAAATTTCCACCCCCACCTCTTCTCCACCCACCGCCGCAAATCCCGCTCATAGGTTGTCCCGCCCGTCCACCCGAGCACCGCCGTGCCTACACAACTCGGCGGTGAGAGAATAATATCCACCCTTCTATGCGGACTAACATTCCGCCCACCTTCCTCCTTGTAGAACGGCGAAGCCGGATCCTGCTCCTGCCACATAACCATCGCCTTCTCCAACTCCTCTGCCCCCTCCCCATGTGCAAGCCCATGACTCCGCGGCGGCTCACCAACTCTCTGCGTTCCAAACCCGCCACCTCGCCCGAGGTACAGCGTATGTGTCACCCAGCCCTCCTCCTCCAGCCTGGTGACCAACATCGTCAGGAATCCGCCCCGAGTCTGTTCCTCATCCCGGTGGCAGAGAACCATATCGACGTCCCCACTCTGCTCCTTGCCCCTCCTATAACCGCCCGTGATGATATACTCATACCCCGGCCTTAGCTCATCTGCCACTTTCCCTACGAGCGCACCTATCCGTGCCACCTCCGGGCGCGGGATGGGGATGAAATTAATCTCGTCATAGAATTTCAGGCCGATCTGCTGCACCCTCGAGAGCTGGTTCCAGCCGAACTCGATGACGTCGTCGAGGGAGCGCCAGCCTTTGTCGAGGTAGAATTCGCGAGCCGTCTTTGCGCCGACGCCCCAAATCTGATAAAACTCCTTCATAACCCTGTACTCCTCACTCTGCTCAATCTCCTCCACCGCCTGGATCTTCCTTTGCGATACGTCGTCGGGCGATGAGTTGTACCATTCGTAGAAGAGGGCGGAGGTTTTGCCATCGCAGCCGGGGAGAGTGAGGAGGGTGGAGGAGGAGAGGAGTTCGTAAGGGTAGGCTTGGATGGCGGAGATGGCGGTGGAGTAGGCGCGGATGCCGATGTCGTCGAGTTGGAGGGTGCGGGAG
This sequence comes from Ascobolus immersus RN42, assembly GCA_003788565.2. Classification (NCBI taxonomy): domain Eukaryota; kingdom Fungi; phylum Ascomycota; class Pezizomycetes; order Pezizales; family Ascobolaceae; genus Ascobolus; species Ascobolus immersus. The sequence continues at coordinate 737,246 of ML119651.1, read as the reverse complement.
AGCTTTATCGTCTTTAGGACGTTGATGAAGGCATCGTTTGGGCAATGGAGGGGGTGAGGGCGATGGACGGCAAGCTTCAGCTGTACGGCTGTCAGTACGAGGTTGGGCTATGAGTAGGGTTGTGTGGGAGAGAATTGGCCCAACAGGAGACAAAGGAAACAATGGGGGAGTGGAAAGACGAAGGAAAGAGATGAAGTGAAAAGGAATGGCAACAAAGAGAGCCTGCAAGAAAATGTCAACCAGTTAGGGACAAGGAACTTGAGGGAGAGTAACAAGAAGAAGCGTCGATTGGCAAGAACTAGAGGAACGGCAGTAAAACCGAGATAGTTAAAGGAAAGGCTTGAAGCTGGAAAGGAGCGAAGGCCAACCGTACAGGCTGTGGAGAGTGGCCAGAAATCAAGCCAGCGAGGCAGAACCTCTCAAAAAATCCATTCTCTTGCAGTCCAAGAAATAACCCTGGCCTCAACAGCAGCAGCAATATTCTTGTCCGATCCTAAACCTTCCATCCTCCCCAAACAACAGGAATCGAGCTCGAACAAACACTGAACAAATAGAGACAGCTTACCTGCTCCCTAACATATCTCGGCTGCACCTGATTCGCCAGTCCCTTCTCCCTCTCATACTCGCTCGTAGTCTTCCTCATTAGCTTCGGCCGCTTTACTCCAAACTCCTCATCCACACTCGTCGTTGTGTTTGGTTTCGTCCAGGGTTTGCCGGGGATAACCTAGGAATTGCATCGAGTCAGCATTGTTCTAATCTTTGTGAATGTCGAAAGAGTCCATCGTAATGCCAGTTGAGGTGTGTTCGAGGAACTGGTCAGAGAGTCCATCAGAGCTTTCCATCGAACAGACTCCTCAAACAACACCACCACAATCCTACCAAATACCCAAAGTACCTCCACCTTCCACCCCAGGAAGCAAGAGCAAACAACATACCTTCACCCTACTATCACTCCCCCCGGCATCTCCCTGTGCCCGTTCCAAAATTCTCCTCCTCTTCATCTCCCTCTCCTTCACCAATTCCTCCGCACTAGGCAGTGCTCGTTTCTTCCCATCCCCGCCAGGGGGCCCCTCAGTCAACCGTCCAACATAAACAATGTAAGGATTGATGCTCTGCACCCCATCTTTCTCAAGGCACTTCTCCCACCACTCGACCTTGACAACAGTGATCAATCCATCATCCTGCCAGACTGCCTCGCGAGAAGTACCGGCTTCTACCTCTTCTGTATGAACCCCCAACTTCCTCAGTTCAAACGCTGCTCGTTTCGGCGTATTAATCTGTCCCAAGAAGAAGCGAGCTCGATGGATATCTGCTGTCTGTCCATCAGACGGAAAAGTCGTGACGAGGTCTGCGTTGGCGGCGGAGAGCTGTTCGTGGAGGTCGTGTAGAGCTTCGGGTGACAAACGGGTCGGAATAACAGCCACCGGTGGCAACGACAGAAGACTCAAGTCTAGCGGTGCGCCGAGATCGTGGGGTGAAGTAGTGTTGTCGTGATGCCCTGCTGAGTTTGGCGGGGAATCTGTGGAGTGGATTGCCGAGTGTGGAGAGTGTACAGAGTGCGGGGAAGCGGACCTCGAAGGCGGCCCAGAGGAGGAGGAGGCGGCGACGGGTGAGAGCGGACGCTTGTGATGCATATGGGGTCCGATGGGGCCGGCGACAGTTGGCTCCTTGGTATGTTCCGGCAGTTCATCTTCGTCCCGATCACTTCCGGTCATGTCAATCGCAGAGTCGTATCTTTGCATCGTGCAATTCCCGTCGTCGTCGTTCGGGCCGACATTGAAGGTGATTTGTGGGATCTGCGTTTGTTGAGTTGATGATGTTGTTCCTGGCGGAACTTCTTTCCTTGATGCTGTGGGGGGAAGCGATGATGTATGTCCTGGCCCGTGCGTCTAGGTAGCTCGAAGTAGCTAGCGATTATCGGATGATTAGATCCGTCCCGAACCAAGCCGCTCGCTACCGTTCTGGAAGCTTTCGAGCCTGTGTTTTGCCAGCTCCTCCAGGTCGCTTGATCCACGCCTCTCGCCTCTCTCACACGATGTCTACATATGTATGTACCGTCATCAGACGATTCAGCTTCCCCAAGTGCTTGTTTCTCGCATCTTTTTACATAACACCAGAGCAAGATCTCACCACCAGCTCCTCCGCAATCTAGGAACACCCCACAACGCCGTAACCTTCCTCGGTTGGGTCCCAGATCCTGAAATGAAACTGAAGGTCCGCTGCTCGCCTCCCTCGTCTCGTCCTGAATCAAGTCCGGCTGCCGGCTCCCATCTCATCTCCCACAACTGAGCAGGATTGCCGAATCCAGTTCGGGAACCCGTTACGTACGCCCTTCCATGGCCACTTGAGCCGAGTCCACACTCGGTCTAAACCACCAGAGCCGAGTCCCATCTCGGCCTAACCTTCCCAGAGCCGAATCCAAGGTCGGATAGCGCTATCGCGGGATGGGGTGTGGATGGACGTCGCGTCGACAGGTGCAGATCTCAGACAGGCAGCGCAAACTCTGTCGGCTTCAAGCCTTGCCTCGCGCGTGCGTCTGAGCCGTTGCGAGCCGGGGTGGAAGTTCCGGTGGCCCGCGAGTCGTTGCGCATGCGTTGGCGGGATGGTTGGTGCCGCGCGAGAGCCAAGACCGAAGATGCGAAATGGGATCTTCGGTGGGAAAAGCAATTCCGGATGGGATTCCAGGGTCGATGATGATGTGAGGAACGTCAGTTGGTGGATTCATCATGGCAGCACTACTGGCACGACCTGTAACTCAGAATAAAAGACGTTTGAGCCTCGAGCTTCAGGTAGACATCGCCAGCCTGGAGGTCACAGGCTGCGAAGCTGAGGGCTCCAAGACACTCCTAAATTAGCCCACCGAACCTTAAGCTTGACATCCCCAGGCTAACGCGCAAGTGGCGGGCGTCATCTCTGGGCAGCATGAAGCTTTGGCAACGGTTTTTTGCGTGACGTCTTTGTGCAGCTCGAGCGGTCGGATTTGGCCTTCGATGTCTTGTGACCCGCAATACTTTTTCTAGAGCAAGTGCTAGAAACAAAGTTGAAACAAAGTGCAGCGAAACTACGGACTCTTTATGTAAGGCAGGGAGACGAGGAGCTTCCCCGACGTTGACGTTGACTTTGGGTTTATCGCTTCATCCAACTCTATCCCAGTTTACCGAGGGGCCCAGTAAATTAACCTTCGCAACTTGCACGTTCGTCCACCCGCTGATTTCCGAGCAGAGTTCCGGACCAACAAACGCAAGCGTTGGGGGCAAAAAAGTCAGACGAAGCAGCAGGCGAAAAGAAGGTTTTCTCGCGGGCGGCTTTGGGCGTGATGCAGCAGTTGGCACCTTCGCTTTTGGGCCATTCCCATCTTAGCCGTCCGGTGCACTAGCGCCAGAACGGTAGTTCTCGCCGGAGCCTTGGAAGGGGAGGGCGACGACTTGTCTTGGCGAGCTGCAACACCATGTTTGGAATGAGGAATGGAAGGAGGATGGAAGGTTGTGAGGCTTGGGGAGAGATACGGGTACGAGATGGTGATGGTGATGGTGTGTTGAGGAAGGGCAGTGTTGACTGTACTCAGGGAGAACTGAGGTGCAATGCCACGAAGGCTGAACCTCGGAGGTTTCAGGTCTTCTCCGAGACACCACAAGCAGCCTCGGAGCCTCAACGTCTGCGCATTGGGTCGTGATCAAGACATCTCAAGGCTGTGGAGTCCACATCGACATCTCCGAGAGTCCTGTGAATCCACGAGCTCGGAGCTGAACTGGATCACCGTCTGTCCCAGAAACTTTGGATCCGCCGAACTTTAATGCGAATAAACTCTGAGCTTCCGCATGCGCACACTGGCACGGCGACACATATGAGTACTGTACGATCCATGGCAGGTCAGGTCTAATGCAGCAGAGGAAGGTTACCATTCTTTCTCTGCATGTGTCTGCGAGCCAACCTAAGGGCACCCTTGAGGCATGCTGACACCGTTGAACCCGACGTGAAGTGATCTCCACCAACGCTCGTTCCCGTCGGGAAGAGCGAGGCTCAGTCGATTATAACAGGTTGTGATAATGGTTCCCATCCATCAATGCAAGCGGACCTTACATAGCCATAACGGGAAGCAAGAAGACCGATTGCAGGTTACATGCCACCATGCTATCGTTACATACCTACATGTTCATGATCGATCATGGGCTTGGATCTGAGGTGAAAGCCTTTTACGAGTCCCAGAGGGGGGGTGCAATAGAAGCCACATCGAAGATACCAATGACCATGCAGATGGCCTGGAAAGATAGCATTGTGACCCAAGCGTTGCAGACCTGAGCACGAGATAGCGAAGGCTATCTCCCTTTAGTAGCTGTACCTAGATCCTATCTCTGTGCCTTTACTTACGGCGCAATTGCGTACCCATACCTACAGTACCCCACAATCTCCCCACAATCGCAAAACATCTCCATTTCATCATTGTTACGAGAAACTCTGCAAGCTTTGTTTCCAGGCCAGGTCGCGATAACCACCATGACGATCGCATCCCACATGCCTTCTCGCCCTAGACCAGATCCATTCAAGCTCAAACTCAGAAGCCTTCATCCCCGCCTTCTCTCTTTTCCTTCAAGCTTCGCTCGCAGGCTGACATGGCACTAGCATTACACGCACCCTACGCTTATCACTTGCCTACCCTAGTCCGTTCCTATCGTAGACCAGGCTCCGCCCGGGGTGCGCGAAGGTTGGTGGGGTGCATGTAGTTTGCAAGGTGTCGGGTTATCCGCATGCAGGTGTGCCAGACTATCATACCTGCCTGCTAACTTATCGGGACGGGAAGTCAAGTTCAACTGCCATACTTGGAAGAAGCGGAGGAGTTTATTTAAACTTCACGATTCCCCGGAAGTGAGCTTCTTTCTTGCTCCATCTATCGTTCCCTCCCTCCATCCTTCCTTTCATACCTTCCTCACAAGCTTGAAGGGTACATCTTCCGCACTGAGCGAGCTCTTTTACTAGATCCCGCCCATCCCATCATCACATTCTACCACTCGGAGCGGAACAAACAACAACACAACTACACCACACAACAACTACGAAGATGTCGACCCAACGCCGCCCGCACAGCGGCTCAGGCTCGCCAGTAAGCGACCGCAAAGAAGCCTACGACCTCGAGAAGGATGGAGCCGGCATGGGCACTGGCTCTGGCGACGACACGGCTAGTGTTGAGAGCGGAGGTCACGATTTGCACAGAGGGTTGAAGAGTAGACACATTACTATGATTGCCATTGGAGGAGCTGTGGGTACAGGATTGATTATCGGAACGTGAGTTTACCCCTTCTAGCTTGCTGCGGACGATGGAGCAGGTGGTGGGCGGGATGGGATGGGCGTTCGGGTGGTTCTCGGGTGGGGTACTGGATTGGGAAGGCACCCCGACCTTGGGTGGCCACAATCCGTACCTAGCCGCCCCCACTGTTATCTCTCTCCTTCCCAATTCATCACCCACCCGCTCAATCCCCACCACACAACAACCCGCAATTGCACGAGCACGATGCTAACGACGAATGCAGTGGAAAAGCGCTTGCTAAGGCTGGCCCGCTCTCGATTCTCATCTCGTACACTCTCGTCGGTTTCCTCGTCTACCTCGTCATGTGCGCTCTCGGAGAGATGGCGACTTGGCTGCCAATGTCTTCTGGTTTCACTGGTTATGCTACTCGGTTCTGCGATCCTGCGCTCGGTTTTGCTCTCGGTTACACTTATTGGTTCAAGTGAGTCTTCCTTCGGTGTTTCCGACTTCCCCGATGTCAATCGTTTGGTTTTCCCTGGAGAGATGAGGGCCGTGATGTCAAGCGTGGTGTTGAAGGCCAATCTTTCCAGCTTGGAAGTTGGACAAGCTTTGGGAGATGGCCGAAAGGCACAGGCGAAAAAAGCTTAAAGGCTGTTGGCGATAAAGTTGGTCGTCTGTTCGCGGTGCCTTGGAAGGGACGAACGGATGTGTCCGTCGCTACTTGGCGACAGCGGCGAACAGACTCCAAGCTTGTTTGACATCTCTCCCTGCATCACGACATCACCACACTGCACCACCATGCCAATTCGAGAGCCCAGGCTAATTGCTTTTGCTTTTTCCACCACAGGTACATCATTGTCACACCGAATCAGTTGACAGCCGCGGCACTGGTCATATCTTACTGGGTCGACCGCGACACTGTCAATCCCGGCGTGTGGATCACCATCTTCCTGCTGATTATTCTCTTCATCAACTACTTTGGTATCAAATTCTTTGGTGAATTTGAATTCTGGCTGTCCTCGCTCAAGGTCGTCACCATCGTCGGCTTGCTCATTCTATGCCTCGTCCTCGTCTGCGGTGGTGGCCCCAATGACACTGAGCCAAAGGGATTTAAGTACTGGAAGAACCCTGGCGCAATCAAGCCCTACCTCCACACCCCCGAAACTGGCGGAAACATCCACACTGGCCGCTTCCTCGCCATCTGGTCCACCATGGTCACCGCAACCTTTGCCTACCTCGGTACCGAGCTCGTCGGTGTCACCGTCGGAGAGGCCCAGAACCCTCGCAAGACCATCCCTCGCGCCATCAAGCTCACCTTCTACCGTATCCTCTTCTTCTACGTCCTCTCCGTCTTCTTCCTCGGCATGCTCGTCCCCTACGACTCCCCCGAACTTGCGTTCGCCACAAAGGCCTCCAACTCTGCCGCCGCCTCGCCCTTCGTCGTTGCCATCAGACTCTCCGGCATCAAATACCTCCCCGGTATTCTCAACGCCTGTATCCTCATCTTCGTCTTTTCCGCCTGCAACTCCGACCTCTACATCGCCTCCCGCACCATCTTCGGTCTCGCCAAAGAAGGCAAGGCCCCCGCTTTCCTCGCCAAAACCGACAAGCGTGGTGTCCCCATCTACGCCCTCGGCGTCTCCTCCCTCTTCTGCTCCCTCGCCTACATGAACGTCAGCAACGACTCGAAGAAGGTCTTTGGCTACTTCGTCAACATGGTCACCATCTTTGGAATCCTTACTTGGATCTCTATCCTCATCGCTCACATCTACTTCGTGCGCGCCCGTCTCGCTCAGGGGATTACAAACGACAAGATGCCGTACGTTGCGCCTTTCGGAGCCGCTGGATCTTGGGGTGCCCTCATCGCCTCCATCCTCATTGCCATCTTCAAGAACTTTGATGTGTTTGTCAAGGATAAGACGACCGGTAAGTGGGATGTTGAGTCGTTCATCACTGGTTATATCGGTATCCCATTGTACCTCATCATGATCTTTGGCTACAAGATCTGGGCCAAGAGACAGGGTATCAGCACTGGTATTAAGCCAGAGGATGCCGATCTCTTCACTGGCAAGGCTGCCATCGATAGACAGGAGGAGGAGTTCCTCGCCAACAAGGCTGCTGAGAAGGCGGCCAAGGGTGATAACCAGAGGGGTGGGTTGTACAAGTACATCTCGTGGTTGTTCTAGGTTTGGACCGCAAAAGGTTCGGACTTGGAGTGGTGGATTTTGTTTCTTTGTTTAATTTTTGCTACTGGGACTGGGTTTTTGGTTCAGTTGGAGTTTTGCACTGCTTTTTGGGGCATCGATTTTTTGTATGCTTTCTTTCTTTCTACTTAATGTCTGGGTTCGGGTTACTTGCATTTCCTTACGTTTTTGGGTATTCATGATGTCTCATGATGATGGATGGAATTTTGGGCTGGGTGGGCCTGGGAAGGGAAGGGGAGTGTGCTTCTTTTGATAGAGTACAGGTGGAGTAGCTAGTAGTTACGTTTGTGTAGGGTAATAATGAGAGTGGATACCACTACTTTCTATTCTACATTTGAAGTATGTGTGAATGTTCGATGTGATTTACGGGTTGGAAGGAATGGTCGTGGGTTCAGTTCCACTTCTTCACTATCTGATAGAGATAAAGAGGCTCCGGACTTGAAACGGAGGTACAGTGATCATTGCGAGCAGACTCGCGGTGAAAAACAGCATTTTACGGTCGCATAAGAATATGCATAAGTTAAGTATTTCGCCCATGGTGTTGATCTCTGATCTACCCCCAAAGAACGCCCTTCCGTCATCGTAACGGTGTTAACAGGATGTGCAGGCATTACGGCTCACGGCAGTTTGAACCGCTAGAGAGAAGATCGTGAATCGTGATTCGTGATTTGTGAGCCGACCGACAAAACAACAAACCCGCCCGAAAGATACCCCCCCGCCGGTACCGGGGACTGGACAAAGCACCCTTCGGCTTTCCCCTCGGGGATCGCAACCCAGCCGCCTCTCCATCTTGCGCTTGAAGCTCCGCTCGTATTCGATACAGCTGCGTCAACACCTTGAAAATTTTCATCACCTCGTCCCGTCCCTGCGAACAGAACCGGACTACGGAAAATTATGTGCATTTGCAATCTGCTGTTAATTCTCCCATTCCGGCATCTCCATCCCCCTTCAACCTCCGAGCCCCGATCCCGGAACTGCACCTCCCGGCGCACCCCCTCGACTTTACCCTGCCGAAATCTCCACCGCAAATCTTTTTTTCCCGGGCGAGATTGCGATTGGGAATCGTGAGGTCGAGATAAGGTATTTGGAAGGGCTGGGGGTCTTAGAGGTACTTAGTACATAACGTTCAGCGTGCAGAGAGATAAGGTTTCGGCTCGTGGAAGTGGAAGGTGGTGACAGGGAAGAGATTTTCGGTTGGGGGCGGGTCGGGATGGGGGGTCGGATGGGGGGGTAGAGATGGATAAGATTGAATGGATAAGATTAGATACTGTCGAGCGTAGACCAAGTATGTTTGGATACTTTGCTGATACTGCCGTGAGATTATCGAGGAGGTGAGAGTGAGGGGACGATAAATGATGGACGCAATTAGGAATGAAGCAGCTGCAGAACGAGAATGAAGTCCAGGAACGTTTTGGGCGGGCCCGCCTGTCTTTCGAAAAATCCTTGCTATTCTCCGGACCACCTTACGGTACAAAACGGGTGAGAAATGAGTCTCGATTTGATTACAGAAAGGAAAGCAACGCTTGGAACAGAACAGGAAGGCTACTGAACGATACTTAAGAAGCAGAAAACCGCCAGTACTCGGAAAAGGAAAAGGAAGGGGGAACCGGCAAAATGATCGCGCCAGGGATCGAACCTGGAATCTCTTGCTAAACAAAGTCGTAGGCAAGCGCCTTGCCATTGGGCCACGCGACCGTTCATTAGTGGCAGAGTTGCAACTAAGCTTCCAGAACTCTTTAGCTCGCAAGGAAAAAACACACCCGCGGCCACATTAAGCTATTACGCCGCGTACTTCTGGCAACGGCTCGTTTAGCGTGGAGAATAACACAATGTGCATATACAAATGCTCTGCCATTTCCCTGCTAGCATCCTTCGAGTTCAATTCCTTTGAAGAAAACCAGTTTCCACAGATAAAGCATGGTAAGGTCCAATTATTGGAAACACCAGCCTTCCCTAAAAAATGTTTCAAAGCCAGCATTTCGTTTAAAACTCCATATTGAACTGCAATATGCTTGAAAGGATCCCTCTTACGATTACCCCGGAATGCACGGTTGAGAAGCTCATCATCGTAACGGCAGCCTTCTGTGCCATAATATTTTTGAACAGGATCGGACCCTTCGGATATGTGCGACGTAAAGTGCTTGCACCAATTTGGACCGGGGATCATCTCGAAGCAATCCACGAAAATGCATGGATAGTTCATGGTAGGGGAAAGAACTGATGTTTGTGCCTGCGCACCCTCGCCGGGCCTCTGATCTTCAGGCTTCGGAGTATTCAAATGTTGATCGATGTGCTCCCTGTATATATATAAAGCGATCAATGAGTTAGCGGGGCTTGCACTTGCGTCTTAGAAGAGTGTACTCACCCTAGGAACGCTTCGAGACTGATACTCTTAGAGGCCGCATCATCTTCATCGAAAACTTTCATGCAGACAGTGCATTCCACCATTCTGAAATCTTTTCGGTTGACAATGACCTTTCCAAAATCTCCGACCCTCTCCCCAACCTGGCACAATATCCCCTTGATTCTGTTGAAGTAATCTTCCCACAGTTCTTCACGGAATTCATCGACAACCTTTTCCATTTCACGCTCATCCTGAATCCAACGCCTAGGCCTCCTAGATGCTGATACTTCGGACTCCTGTTCGGTCCTCAAAAGGTTGACATGTCTCTCAAGATGGTGGTGGACCAGTATCGATTCCAGTGGCCGTACCGGGCCGTAAACGTTTGGCATGGGCTTGCAAGAGAGCTTCACTAGCGATTCTAGTGTATCCCATGCCCTTTTCATAGCGACTTCTGGATCTGCATAGAACGTCGGCATCAAATACTTGATCCAGGTTGGGATCAGACCGGCCTTGTTACCGAGAATTATCGAGGTTGACTTGGGTGACACTCTCTGCTTAGATAACTCGAGGAACCTTTGGGTGAATCCCACCAGCTCCTCTATCTCATTCTGGGCTCCCGTGCAAATCCTGTCCCAGCTCTCAGGTCTGCCATGAACATGGGAACCTCTATGGGAAGTACATGACAAATCGGCCAACCTGAAAATTCCAATATCCCACACCCAGCCCATGAATTCATTGTGTAGTTCCTTTAGCTGGTCAAAATAGGTATACAATTTGCTGTTTGGACCTTTTTGGGCAACCTCGATGAGCGTAGTCCGTAGATTTTCGGTGCATTTTTTGAAAGCAGGTAGTACTGCGTTGAACTTCAAATTATCTTTCTGCCCCTGGCTCATGACTGCTCCAGTTATCGGCTGTCGGATTAAGCACTGATTGATATGCTTCGGCTCGGATAACAGGCAGAGTGGGCACCGAGCTGGAGTCGGAAAACCGAGAAGTTGAGTGGCGTCGAATGCGACTTGTTACTAAATTGCGGTACAGATGCCCTTCGGAATTTGTTTGTTGGATTTCCCGCTGGAAAATTGTTGGTCTTCCATTGCAAGATGACCGGAATCCCGTAAAACGGGTCGCCGTTTGCACCCAGCTGACATGGCAAGTTGACCAGAGTCGAGCACCCTGCAGATGGCCACTTCAGCGCATGCACAACAAGCAGTCTGCAACAAGGCTAGGACAATGATACCGAACCAAGAGTAGAGCCGACATATCCTACTTCAAATTTTATTAGTTGTATTATCCCTCAGAGATGGAGATACTCACATGTTGTTGTGTTTTATGGTGGTTCGATATCAAGATAACCCGCGCGACGCGACGTTTGTGTGGCCATGGTTTCCATGCAATTGCTTAACTTAACCGTGTTTAGACAGCTGGTTACGTCAGGTTTCGCTTAACCGTCCTGCAAAACCACGGAAAGCAATCAACCACCGCATCTTCGTTTGCTTCGACAACCGTTCTCAAAAGCAGTTCACAACAAGCATAGGCTGAGTTCGAGTCGCCTAGCTATGTACAAAACAGGTACAGATTATCTGGTCGTTGGGTATTTCTTCCGTTGCTAAGTACGAGGACTCTGAAGCTAACGATAGGGTATGTGCAGATCTCTATCACCGCTCAAGAACCCACGATCACCGGTGACTGACTTCGAACCGAAATGCAAAAGAATACGGCTGGGAAAGAAACAGCGGGTGATTGATTTGGGTTGGTATCGTTAAGGTTTCGCTCCAATGTTCACATGCTAATATTATAATTGCAAGACTCCCACGTAATGGAAGAGAGACAGTCCTCGCTACATCGCCGTTTTCTAACTATCCTTCGATTACATCAAACAAGTTCACTCAGCTCATCGCCTATGCGATAAACCTCTTCTCCATCCGCTTCGCCTTCTCAGCTGCCTCAATTTCATCCCGGCGAGCCACACCGTTGCAAGCCCCCGCAGCAACAGCATCAGGGCCCATGCAAACAGTCTCACTTTGTGTACGTTAGCCTTTTCCTTATGCTGATAGTGGTTGGGAACTTACTCGTCTGGCCATCTACGGTCACAGGTCTGCCCAGCAACACGCTTCATGATGGGGTTGTTGACAAGCTGCTCGATGACCTTGTTCATCTGATTCGCCATACATCCCATCGACGGCTGCAGCTCCCAGACACTCTTCACCCCAGCATGATAAGCCGCCATCACCGCCACCTGCGCCCATGACTCTGGATAACTAGCCTTTGCATAGTAGTCCGAGACGCAACTATCCCACGAGACACGATCCCTCCATTCCTGGCCAAGAGACCAAGCCTGGGCTCCGTTCGTTCCGGTAGCCCAACTGTCAAGACTATGGGCGACTTCATGGAAATACACAGAGGCAGAGTTGGTGCAGTCGCCATAGACATCGATGCGGTTGTTGCTACTACCGGCAGAGCAGGAGCTGTCGGGCCAGGCGGAGACATAGCTGACCCATTGGCGAGCTTTGACTGGGACTTTTCCGAAGTCTGAGGCGAGTTGGTCGATGGTTACTTGGGCGGTTTCGCAACGGCACATTACGTTGGCTCCAAGGTTGCACTGAGAAGAATAATGTCAGCTTTTGCATCCACATCGGAGGTGTTGCATGTGGAAACCGCCAATTGGCTGGCATTTGGGATCTCTTACATCAGAGTATTGGATATCATACGCCTCGACTTTGTACACATCACACTTGCCGCCGACAGCAGCGTCGTAGCAATGCTTCGGAAGCTTGCCCCAAGGCCACTTGGTCTTGGTATAGGTCGAATGGGGAAGTCCATTGAGCCCACCGTTGGGTCCAGAGTTGAGAACAGCACCAAGTCCACCTGGAGCAGGAGCCCATTCCGCCTTTGAAGATGGTGGAGCATCAGCCATTGCGATGGATGCAGCTGCAAGGATAATCGAGAGGTATTTGGAAACCATGTTGGGCGAAGAGAAGGACGAATGGGCCAGAGGGAGACTTTGCTTTGAGGCTGCGAAGTAGAAGTCGGAGACCGATACTGCAATTCGATCGGGCAACCCACGACATCTTATACATCCTGTTCAAAGTTCCAGACAAGATCAAATCTTACTGATTCTGGCAGCTTGACGAGAGAATTGCCCTGCAGACGTTGCATGGAGTGCACCCCACGACTGATGATCACTTCGGAATTCCGTCGTGGGGCTTTTGGGCCGCCTGTACCACATTGTACCATGCAGACTCTGTTGCAGTGCTAAACGCTTTTTGATGATGCTTACTACAGTCGTGAGATCTCGTGGTTCGTTGTGTTGGTGTTGAGGTCTGAGCGACTACAGTTCATACTCCTGGACCCTGGTCGTCTTACGAGGTTACACATAGGTGGTTGGTGCCTGGGCCTTATTTGCTTCTCCAGGAATGCGGTGTACGATCGGTTAGGGCGCCATGCGCATGCATAGGGCAGAGTTGGAGCTTGTTTCAAGTACGGAACCTCGAAATAGCGCGTACCAGTACTTGCTACATGAGAACCGCAAGAAGTAAACATGCCGATTCCTCAACCCAAGCAAGTCAAAAGCTGACCATCTGAGGGGTTTCTAGTCTGTGAGATACCGAGGACCGTCCGGTAAGATTCCAACTGCTTAACAACTCAGTCAAATTCACAAATATGGCAATTGGATCTGGGCGCTTCTTTCGTACCTGGTGATCAAGCGGCCCTGGGAATGATTAGAAAATGTATGATTACGAGCTACCGTCCACTGTGGCGAGCCTCTAGTGCCTCAAGGAACTGTAAAAATCTTGGATTACGTTCGGCCGGTTCCGCTCTTGGACCCATTTTGGATACTCTTTCCTTTATGGATACTTTCCTTGAAAAAGAAAGCATACTGGACCAGTGAGTGATTCGTTAGTATCTGCGAGGCGATGCTGACGACAGTCATCATGAAGAAGTAACCGACATCAATTGGCGTTAGAACAGAATTAGTGGATACAAGCCAGCAAAGCATATGCTGCGCTCGAATAAGATTGTAACAAGGTCAAGATAGAATTTACCACGACATTGGCGCTTGTACTGCTTTCTGCCTACACCGCGACTCGAACGCAGCATCTTCTGAAAAGCCACCCGCCACCAAGCAATCTAATCCGCATGATAATCTAGTTGGGCGCACAGCAAGGGTTAGCTACGTCACCAGGCCAGTTACCCCACGATTTCTTTTCTCCAACCGCACACAACACCCCCCACATAGCACTCTGTCCCGATGCCTCACAGCTACGCACTCCGCATACCCCATGTTCCAAATCTACGGAAATAAATATCGAATGCAGAAGCAGTTTCGCGTAATAAGACTTCTCAATTTCAGTATCTACTGTAAGCTCGAGCGCACCGAATCCCCACGAAGCTGAAACCAGGATCATGCTAATTATTGACCAGAAACTTCTACAACCCTCCTCCAGGTACCCAACCATGGACCGATGCTGGATTTGCATCCCTCACCATGCAACCTCCGAGTCCATAACCCACTTGCCTAGGCCTAGGCAAAAAATCTCTTCTCAACAGTTCTCTTCTCGGCCTTTTCGATTGCCTGGACACCAGAAATACCTGCACAAGCACCAGCAGCTTCTGCTTCTGGGCCCATACAGACAGTCGCCCTTAAGGGATGTTAGCTTCATCTTCCGGCAATCCTCTTGATTGAAGGGAACTTACTCCGCTGGCCAGATGCGATTGCATGTTTGTCCCTGAACACGCTTCATGAGCGGGTTGCTATTGACTACCTGATCAATGGCCTTGTTCATTTGGTTGGCCATACAGCTGACAGTCGGTTGAAGAGTCCAGATGTTTTGGACATTAGCATGGTACGCCGCCATCGTAACAGCCTGGGCCCAGGACTCTGGATAGCTGGACTTCGCGTAGCCATCTGCGACACAGCTGTCCAAGTTGATACGATCACGCCAATCTTGACCAAGAGACCATGCAGATCCGCTGTTTCCGACGGCCCAGCTGTCAAGACTGTGACCTACTTCATGGAAGTAGACGGATGCTTTGTTGTTGCAGAAGCCGTAGATGCCGATGTTGTTATCACTGCCGTCGGCAGCACATGGGTCAATTTGATCCCCACTAGGGGCCCATGCAGAAACGTAGCGAACCCATTGACGGCCTTTGACCGGAACCTTGCCAAAGTCGGTAGCAAGATCGTCGATTCCGACTGGAGCATCCTCGCAACGGCACATTACGGTTGGGCCAAGATTACACTGAGGCAGCAAGTCAGAATTCCGGATTCTGATCGTGGTAACAGAAGAGTCATAACTTACGTCCGAATAAGTGATGTTATAGGCTTCTACCTTATAGACATCACAGCCTCTGGCCTTGGCCTTGTCGAAGCAGAACTTCGGGAGAGTTCCCCATGTCCACTTGTCCTTGGTGTAAGGGGAGTGAGGAAGACCGTTTAGACCACTGTCAAGGACAGCACCAAGGCCGTTCGGTGCCCATTCCGTCTTTGTTGATGGTGGCGCACTGGTAGTACTGGTAGTGCTCTGGGCAAGGGCGGAGGCTGTTAAAGCCAGAAGGGCAGAGAGGTACTTGGGAATCATAATGGGAAAAGAGGTATCAAGTCTGATTTGGATGGGTTCTGGTTGATTTTCTTTTGCTTGCGATATTAAGTGGAACGGAAGCTTGCAAGATGGAGTACTATGGAGGAGATTTCCCGTTCCATTTATAACCTGGATCTGCTCCAGCCGATACTGACATCGCCAACCCCTTAACAAACGAAAAAGGCATATGTTGTTGTCGCAGTTGTTGGGTTGGATAAAAGTAGCAAACATGCCCAAATACAGTTGCAAATATCCTAAGAGTCCCTGATATCTTTCTACAAGCTGGTTGTAGGCTGGTTGTTAGCCATTAAAGCTCTATAAAAGGAAAGAGACTAAGGGTGGTGAGGTCCTGCCCAAAAGGTTGGTGGCAATATGCACAGGCCACCATGTGAACCCTGCCCTCAAATGTCCCGAAGGTGATATTTATTTGGTTGCTGGATGGTCTGAATGCTCCGAGTGCTACACTTATTTAGTAACTGAGCATAACCTTTGACAGTTTACTGTAAGATGAAGCAAGTTTTAGCATAAGTAGGGTAATATACTATGGCAGGAATTTGTTACAGTAGCCAGACAGCTTTCTCGTTTATTGGGGGGTTGACGATGGACATGCTCAAGGCACAAGATATCACGAATGTTAGGCCCCCTCAACGTCAGTCTGGAAGTACGGGCAGAACTCGCAGACAGATGGAGTTAATTGCTTGTGCTTATTTCGTACGAGCCATTCGGCCATCCCACGCATGATCATTGTACTCGGGCCCGAGTCCGAGTTGGATAGGGGCTGATTGTGATTTCTAGTATCCGACAGCTCCATTGCTATGGACCGATCCTGTTGCTGACTATGTTTATACGACAATGTGATCGGGCTTGCTCAGGTCTCTTGGGAGCAGCAATGGCTCTGTGGTAGTGCTTACTGGTGTACTATCGCAAACGTGGGGTGGAGGCTCGTTGGAGGTAATTGGTTGGTTGGAACGTTACACATACATGGTTCAATCGGGTTTTTCTGCAGGTACAGGGATGTGGAGACGGGTAGGGCGACATGCATAAGGCGGAGCTCACTCGTGGATTCGCCCAAATGGCCATGCATCATATGGGTTTATGAAGTCATGGGCTTTATTCAAGTCTAAGTATGTTCTTAATACTGTAGAAGTTGCAGACAGGCTTTTTATTGTAGTTGGAATCCTAACATCGGATGTGGTTGGAAGCTAGGAATTCGAAAGTCACTACTTCTAGGCACGCAGATTCATGTTATCGCCAACTTTGGTATGCTATATTCTCTCGAGGTAATGACATGCGCGGATAGTAGAAGGTAAGTAGCTCAGTGAGCAGCCTTACGCTAGTGCAATTCTATAAGTATGTCTAGAAACATGCAGTAATTAGGGCTCAAGAGCTCGGATTTCCCGACTCCCGGATTCGAGTACTCCGGAATAAGAAAGCATGCACTTGGCACGGATCCGGATCGGCCGAATCCGTCCACGGCCGTACTAAGTATGCCAGTGAATACACTGACATTACAAGCCTCTAGGTCGCTTGGAGTGACCGCGTTTTGAGTCATTTTTGGGTTACGAGAGCAGCTGGTTGAGTACGAATGGCTTTTGCGTGTCGTTGGTGTCAAGGGCAATATGTCCTTCCCTTTGTCTGGGGAAATAATATGGTGTCTATGGTCGACATGGTCAAGATGTTCCGCCAGATGCCTCCACCCCACCAACTTTCTCGCTTGCTGTCGTCACCTCTCGTAAACATCCCCGACGGCCAAATTTTCGACTCCCGCACAAACGTCGTCCCCAACCACTATTCCTCCCTTTTGCGCCTCCGTATCATCCCCATCATAGACTTCATTGAGTTCATTCCTTACTTCTCTTCTCCTCAGCTCAAACAGCGGCAACGATCTACCAAACAAACTTCAACCTCGGAAGTTGCAAGCCAGATCGCCATCGAAAGCCAACCAACCGAAACCCATATCGTCATCCAAACGCATTTTCAATCAAGGTGCACGAAACCAACTTGTCAATCAGTGAATAGTGAGATGTCAGTAAAGCAGGTCCCCGAAGAATCTATCCCCAGCAAGCCGACAGCTCCCTCTGGCGATGTCAACCCGAAAACCCGAAGCCGCGAAAAGACACAGGGAGGTGCAGCTCGAAGCAGGCAGAAGATAAGGCTCAGGAGATGATCTATGAGGTAAGCAGTATCTTGGTTCTACATCTCACAATCTCCTGCTAAGAGAGGTACGAGAAGCTTGTCGCCAGCAGGCGCAACCCCAACAAGCCAAATATCTCTCTCGAGAAAACGGGACTTTTTCAGAGCATCACTGAGCATATCGAAAGCCCATTCGTCTACCATCCACTTCTTCTCGTCGGCCATCAAGCTAACTGTTCCTACCGTCGCCATTCAAAATGCGCCTGGAGCTCCTCGAAATGTGGATTACCCGACAAAACGAGTGGGGAATGAACCGACACCGCAGAATCAGCTCACCAGAACTCGAAGGATTTAAGAACGGCACCATCGATGCATCGGCACCCAGAAATACACGATTTGCTATGGAGGAAAAGCTTGTACCGTGTTTCGGGAGGGGGGGTTGAGGCCATTGATGAGCATCTTAGGCCCAGGGAGCTAGATTTGTGTTATCTGGTTGGGTTGCTTTGGAACTCGATATCGAAGTGCGCTATATCGGCCTGATAATGGTGTTTTTTTCGGACAAACCGCATTAGCCGGACCATCTTTAGATTGCAGATACGAGGCTCCAGAGAATGGCTGACATATCAGTTCAGCTTAGCTACTAGTAATTCTTGATCCGCCCTCTTAATTCCGTCTCCCACTTCTCTACCTGCATCTTGTGACTCGTATGAGGCTCTAAGATGCTTGATCACGAGCCTTGACTTTATCCATCTCTTTACTTTTCACATCCGACCCCTCTGTTAGACTCGTCTTTCAGGTTCCCTTCCCTTCTCTAGATTATGAATATGAGTATACGTATAGTACTTACTCGTACATATCATCCTTAAGGATAGACATCGTCGCGACGTCGTCGAATGATGTTCTATCTCCAGGTACTCTATCTTTCAGCTCCTAGCTTCTGCTACTTCCAGTGATTCTCGGTACGGTCCTTATGAATGAAATTGAAAATCATCGATCTACTGCTTTAACACTCTCATTAAACAATCAATAGTACTGCCCGCTCGTGTACTCTTCACCAATTGCGAAGACTCGGATGACTTTAGATGCGGAAGTTTTACGCTTCCACACGCAAAGGGAAAAGCGTGTGGGTTGATTTATGATGAATATGATGGCTTTGCTGTCAGTAAGTATCGTCTTTGACTGTTGTGGTGGACGGAGAAATCCGCTCTTTGCGTCTCACATTTGCGCACAGTGTTGCGCCAGAAAACCTGAGCTTTTACCTCTTGAGCTTTCTCGCAATGCATTCTTCGCCTCAAGTGTCAGAACAACGAATCCGCCCCTAAAGCAGTCTTGATTCCGACGATTACGCCTTCCGACTTCTTCTCTTTTCCCACACTCTGCTGTCATGACGAGTGCTTCGAGCTTCAGTTGAGGTGCGAAGGCATCAAGAAGGCAGAAACAAAACCTCAATCATATGACGATAGCACCGCGTATGGTTAGTCCGAATCATGATGACAAAGTCATGGTGTTCGCAGCACAGACCAAGTCCCTGGGGGGCTACGAGAGTTTAGCCGTCATCGCCGAATACGGCTAACTACCAGATTCACCACCATGGGAAGTGGATCCACAGCATTCCCACTAGCAGAGTTTTCAGTGAAGACTCTGACGGCTTAGTGGAAATGAGGGGAAAAGGACAGAGGCCTTAAGCTGTAGAGTAGCCCCTCTCTTCTCACCACATCGACGGAAAAGCCACGCTCGACGACGACGGTGAGAAGAATTCAGAGCCTTTTTGACTATCCTAGCACCATCACCATCGCCATAACGCCCCGCAACCTCCGCAGCACGTCGCAGCAGCCCTCCCCCCTCTCGCAGGACCCCATCACCTCCACCCCCCCTACACCGATCCTCCAAGTCCCGAGCACCCAAGCTACGCAGTATTCGCAATACGACCCCCTCCGCGACCGCGAATTCACCCCCAACACGCAGCTACAACACCACGCCCTCGACCAACCGATCCCCCTCGCTGCTGCACCGGACATCATGAGGCTCATCGAGGAGCGTCACGAACTACAGATGGCATCCCTCAAGAGGTCGATGGACACGCTCCGGGAGGAGCTGACCAAACGACCACGCACCGAACACCAACAAACGGTCGCTCAGCCCGCGATGGGTCCTCCACCCCCTCCCCCCGCTCCCTCTGACGTTCCTCCGCCTCCGCCGACGGCCCCCGCTTCCCCACCGAGCACGGCTGTATTCCCATACGGCCCTCCACCCTCCGTGGCTCCGATCCAACATGGTGAAGCCTCCCCCCTAACCACCCAAATCTTCCACCTCCCCACCGCAGTTCAGCACGTTCTACGCGGTCACATTACAGGTCTATCCGCACCAGCAGTCACGAGCATCTTCAACGGTACCTTCAAGGCTCTCGAGCTCTGTAAACTTCGGCCCGATCTACTACGTCACGCGTACGGCCTCGACGACGACCACAAGTACCTCACGTACGTCGACGGGGTCCTCACTACGACTACCTCCTCCCCCGCATCCACCATCAAGGAGAAGCTGGTGCCGTACGCCAGCTACGCAGCCTTCACGCGTTATTGGACCATCTACACCTATGTCATGACATCCCTCTTCGGATCTAGCCACCCCAACCTCGTGTACGGCCTCAACCTACACCTGTACAACGTTATCGACAAGCAGCAGAAGCACCAGTGGGCGGCGATTCTCAACTACCATTTCTCCCTGCACCAACGCCTGCTCGATGATGGTCCATCAGCTCTCCTCGCCCCAGAACGGTGGGCCGTCATGGACCCCGTCATGGTAGGGGAGTACCTCGGAGGTGACACCTACCGCACCAGTACGTTATCTACCCCCATCCTCTTGTGCGTCTCGCACCAAAATCCTACGTGCGCTGCACAACTTTCCAAGGCGTTAAGCCACTCCTTCGAGAGCAGCACTCTCAAGGCTTCAAAATCGCGTCCTCACGCACCCCAATCTACAAGGCCACTGGCTAATTCTCGTCATCACGACTTAGGCACTGCTGCCACTTCTTCGAGCTCCTCAGCTCCCAAACCCACGAAGGCTTCCGGCCCTACGGCTCTGCCACCTCGACCACCCCCTACGGCCGAGGAAAAGGCCTTACAATACTGTCACTTCTGGAACGACCCCAAGCGCAACTGTGCAGGTCAAGATGTCTGTGGTCGCCGTCACGAGTGTGAGAACTGCTCCTCCAAGGACCATAAGACCCCGAAGTGCACGTTGCCTTTTAAGCCTCGCGTTGCTAGGCTCCTACAAGCTCGTAGCGCGTAGAATTGCGCGTGGTGCTCTTCTCTGGATTACACGCCAGGATTCGACGAGGAAGAGGAGGGGGATGACCACATCCCCCCCCCCCTTCCGAGGATCTATACAGTCTTCTTAGACCCGCATCTACTTGACTATATAGCAATTAAACCCTCTTTCTCCTCGTTTCCTTGCCTCCGTATCCGGAGACCTGCTCCACCACGCCCAAACTGCAGTCCGTTATTCTCCGTGACTGCCCCACGTTCCGAACTTCATCATCAACGATTCCCCTCAGATGGGATGACCCTCAACCTTTCTGCGTGGTTTACCGCCTTAGAGCACTACCCTGACCCACATTTCCGTCGCATTATATGCACGATTATCGCCAACGGGGCAAAGATCGGATATCGTGGACCAAACCAACACACGGTGTCCAAAAACCTCCGTTCTGCTACGTCTGACGAAGCCACCCTCCAACAGAGCCTACAGCAGGATCTCAACGCACGTAAGGTCCGTGTAGTCGACGCTGCAGCCTTACACCGCTTCATCTCCTCCCCCCTCGGCTTGGTCCCCAAGCATGACGGCGGATACCGCCGGATCCATCACCTCTCGTACGAGCCGAAGGCTTACGTCAAGGGGGGTGCAGCAGCTCCGTCCGTCAACGGCGGCATCCCCCCTGAGTGGGGGTCCTTGGATTACGCCTCCTTCGACGAGATCGCTGCCTGCGTGGCAAAACTCGGGCCGGGGTCTTTTCTCGTGAAACGCGATTGGGCTTCGGCTTTCCGCCATGTCCCGGTCCACCCCGACGACCATTGGCTCCTGGGGTACCAGTGGAAGGGAGAGTTCTTCCAGGAGGCGTTCTTGCCGTTCGGCCTGCGTACGGCACCCTTCTTATTCAATTTATTCGCAGAGGCACTCCACTGGATCCTCGAATCGCATGCCAACGAGCTCCCCGCTGGACACCGTCCAGCAATTTTCCACTACCTCGACGACACCATTTTCGTCTTCCCCCCAGGGACCCCGAAGGCCACCATCATCGATCCATTCATGGCGCTATACGTGGCTATCACGGACGCTCTAGGTATCTGCCGCAACGACAAGAAAGACGTTGAAGGCACCGCTGCCGAAGTCCTCGGGATCGTAGTAGACACTCTGCGCATGGAGCTTCGGCTTTCCCCCACCAAACTAGCCAAAACTCGGAACCTCCTCGCACGCGCTTTCCGCTGCGATATCGGCCCCAAAGCAAGCATTCGTAAGGGTCCCCCCTTACGAAATCCCCAGATTCTGACCACTCTTAGCCCTCATCGAGCTACAACGCCTCACAGGTTTTCTCAACTTCTGCGCCAAAGCCGCACCCCTCGGTCGTACGTTCCTCCGACGGCTGTGGAACGAGCAAAAAGGCACCTCCACCGACGTGACGCTGACACCAGCCATGGTCGCCGACCTCCGCTAGTGGTCATACTTCCTCGACAACTGGCAAGGGGTCTCGTTACTTCTCGATCACGAAGCCCGACCCCACCACCAGTTCTTTGGTGACGCCGCCGGGTCAATCGCACTAGGCGGCTACACCCTCACTCCTCAGCAGTCCTCGCTGTATGACTTACAGCTAGAGCAATGCTTCTGGTCTCGAGCAGAGCTCATCCACCATGACAACATCGCCGTCAAAGAGCTACGCGCCGTCGAGCTCGGTTTACACCTCTGGGCTGACCGCTGGAGAGCTGGTCACCTCACGATCTTCACAGATAACCGGATAGCCTTCTACGGCTTGAGCTCTCGTGATACCCGCATGATCGGTGCCATGACAGTACTACGAAGAATCCTACTGCTGCTCTCGTGCTACGAGATCTCCTATACACCGATCTGGATAGCCTCCGCTGACAACAAACTCGCTGATGCGCTATCACGCTTAAACTTCCAGGATGCCGCTGACTTAGCACCACAGCTCCGCAGATACCTACCGCAAGGCACCGACCCACCGGATCACCCCCCCTCCATTCCGTCACGGCAGCTGGAGTGGTGGTCGAGCAACCGTAAGGGTACCCCCTTACCCCCTGCTAAAATCTGGCCTAACTCCCCCTCAGGGACCCCGCATTCGCCGCCGAAATCGGCACCACCGACGACGTTGCCCTCTACCTCTGGAACGGCTTAGCACGCAGCACGCGCAACCGTTACACCAGGTGGGCTAACCCCCCCCATTTACCACCAGAAACTGACGTTTCTGCCCACTCTTAGTAACTTCAAAGCTTACGCGGCGTGGTGTCGTTCCCAGGGGGTCCTCCCCCCCTACTTCCCCGCCAACATACGTCTCCTCGAGCAGTGGCTCGTGGCACGCGCCCAAGAGGTGTCTCCCACCGGGGCACACCTCCAACCTTCTACTATCTCGGCTGGCTTGACCGGCATTATCAGTTATCACACCGATCGTGGTATCTCTACAGAGTACCGCACCCCCCGCATTAAACGCATCCTCGCTGGAATCACACGTATCCTTGGGATCGGTGAACGACGCGAGCGCCTACGTAAGGGTCCCCCCTTACAGCTTCCAAGCTTTCCAACACTTACACTCGCAGCTCTCACTCGCGACATCCTCCTCAAAATCTTCCAGTCATCCTGGCCTCCCTCGCTGGATCGACCAAACATTGTAAGGGTCCCCCCTTACAAAATCCAAGGAAAACGGCTAAAACCTAGCTCTCACAGCCTGCAGCCGCCGCACTTCGTCTCACGGTGGCTGCATCCTTTGCCGTCGCCTTCACGGGATTCCTCCGCGTCGGCGAATTCACCTACACGGCAGCCGATCTAACTCGTCCGGATTTCCACCTTCGGCTCCTCACCCGTAGCTCAGTCACCTTCTCCCCCACCGGAGATATGGCTCGCCTCCTCCTCCCCCGCAGCAAAACGGACCCCAACCGTGGCGGGATCCCCCTCTATCTGGCACGATCTGACGACGTGTTCTGCCCCGTCAGACTGCTCGTGGATTATCTCCGCGCCGTCCCCGCCCTACACGGCCTCCCCAACGAACACGCACCCCTCTTCTACGTTCCTACAGACTTCTCTGGCAGTGGTAAACCGTACACTAGGGAACAGGTGCAGCGGATTATGTTCACGCTGCTCACCCACCAGGGCATCGACCCAAAAGGCTACAATACCCACAGCTTACGCCGAGGCGCCGCCACCTGGGCCTCCTGGCAAGGAATCCCCGCAGAGCACGTCAAACGGCTCGGCAGGTGGAAATCTGACGCTTACAAAGCGTACGTCGACACGTCACCGCGGCAACTCTTCGAGTTCTCACGACGACTCCACGGGGCTACGGATCCCGTATCCAGCTTGCCGTCAGTGCTGAATCCCGACGGCTCCGTCTCCTCGGCAGCTCGGCCTTTCCTCTCCGTCTCGGGGTTCCTGGCATTGCCGTAACCTCGTGCGTTTGGGGCTGTGGGGTTAGGTGGTTTAGGAGGTTTTAACGTCTTGAGCCTCGGCTCACTTCCTGTTTAACTCGTACGAGTTAGCCAGGCAAGCTCGACGTCAGAACCCCCTAAAACCCGGCAAACACACAGAAAGTAGCTTATTTAGCTGGTAAATACGATAGATTAGTTAATCTAATGGGTTTTAAGAAGGAAACACGTCCACAGTGCCCACAAGCACTGGTGTGCTCAAACGTGACGTGAGAAGAGCCTACACTTGGCAACGCTATCGAACAGTCTCTCGTTTGTTTTCACTTGGCCCTAGTGGTGTTTAAGGTAAACGCGCTTCTGTTGACTGAAACATCCTTCCTCCCCACCATGAATTGTGTCATCAGAAGAGCATCTCAGCAACCACTTGCCTGCTTTCACACGAGCCACCATTGGACAACCTGCCTTCCAGCATTGCTCTATCCAGATACCACCAGCAGTTGGAAAGGTCAACCATCACACGCGAAAATTATTACGTTCCTCTCGATACTCGTACCGTCATCAGTCGACTCTGAAGTCCTCAACTCCGTTTGTCCAACCTGTCACCAAACGCAGCCTCGTCTCCGTCGTCTGCTTCAGAATCAACACCACCAACCCGTCTTTTAATACCTCGATGATCACATTGAACAGTTACAATACACGGACGGCCGGACCAGTTGGAAGCTTCATGGGGAATCATCAATTATGACTGAAAGGAAGGATTTGTCGGTGCCTCGAGTCCCCCATGGATAGCCTGAGCATCCAGACGGATCACTCTGTCCTTAAAAGGATGGCAACAACAGTACACTACGCCGACCACGGATATTAGAAACAGACAAGACCTACGCAAAGACTACACACAGAATGTCACGACAAGAAAGGAAGGATAGCCAGTCGCCCAGTTGCTCGATGGAAAGGAACAGTTCACTGGATTTGTCACCCTTCCAGGATTCCGAGAGTGCAGGACTTATCGCGATGGATCCAACTACGAGTACGACTTCTGGCCTTAAGTCCCCTGCGATTACGGATGATGGCTTTACTGAACCGGTCGACAGTAGTCAGAGCCTCCGTGAGAGACTTCTGTTCGGACAAGAATCGATAAATCATCGGAAGAACAGTGGCTTGGTTGACCAGTTGCCTGGTGGTTGGAAATTGGCAGATAGAACTACTGTTCAGCACTTGAAAGATATCATATGGTACGCCCACAGGCGATTAGTGAACTCACTTGGGAGGTAGGAACATTTCCTTTCAGCCTCTTGATTCTGGTAGAGAAGCTAACATATCTAGTCCAAACATACCCAATCAACGGGCAGCAGTTCAAAATGCGCCAAAGTTCGCTCCCCACTCGATCTCTTTCTCCAACGGCACGATCACATCCCGGAATATCCCTTCTCGAACGCTGTCGTCATCGAGACTTATTCTCCCTCTACCAGCCCTCGCCCAAGGAACATCCAAGCATGCAACTACCGCATTCCTGTAGAACTCATGGCAACTATTCATCTTCTCTCCCGCGACTCTACCAGCAGTAAACATATCCACATTCACTGCGGGTTCTCCATCAACGAAATCTTTAGGTTTCCGCAACAGCTCAATCGGTTTCCACTTTTCCAACTCCACTAAGAGGATCCCTAGCTTCAGGATCCCAAGGTTTCCGTGAAGGACGTTTTCATAATCCTCCTTGCAGGACAACAGGCCATCGAATGATACATTCAGGAAAGGCCTCGAGAGGTCGACCTCACACGTCGATCCGGCCCGTTTGAAGAAATGTATATGCTCTCTGTCCCACTGATTGCTCAGCCAGGGACTTTCGTAGAGTTGGAAGAGTGAATATGCAAAGAGTAAGGCCAGTTTTCGACGAGCCATCAACGAGGGTTTGCGGATCCACCGAGGAGAAGACGGACAGATGATGTCATCGAATGAGATGCTTTGTTCCTCATCAGAACCGAGAGAGGTCTCATTCGGTGGGGTATTGCGGGCATAACGAAGGTTGGGCCACACGCTTTGACGCTGACCAGTCTGTTCACACTCCACCCATAGCTCGAGTTGCCGATTCGGAGCATTGATACAAGATTTAAGGGCACTACAGACCCCATTCAGAGGTGTTTTTGGGTCCGAAAAGTTCCTATGAGCGTAGGTTAGCAATCGTTCAGCTCACAAGGGACTCATCACATACAAAACCGTTCGGATGGTGGCGGTACACTCGTGCCAGTCCCTACCCTGTGGCACTGATATAGGCTTCGATATGACAAGATCATATGATGCCTCCGTTCCATATTTGAGTTTCTCCCTCGCATCCTTGCAACAACTGTCAAGCGAGACTTTGGCACCATGGGTTTGACTGGGACATTCGCAGTTTTGAGCCCAATATTGGGAGAGAGTTACAAATAAGTTCCGCGAGAGTGTCCGTAAGTTTGTAGCAGGTTCGACTTCAGAATCCGACATAGGATAACGATTTCGGCTGATTGCATGGCGGGCCGGTGCATTCCGAACAGTTTCGACAAACACTCTTGACTGTCGTGCCTGCTGCTGTGCATCAAGGATGATTCGTCGCAACCTGATGTTCCAAACCTGAAGATCCTTCAAACACTTTTCGCGTTTTTCCTGTTTATTGAAAAATTTGAAACGATCCCGTAAGGAGGGATCCTTTGCTGATACTACCCGGAGACTCTCGAGCTTGCGGTAGATTGACGTCCAATCTTGCTTGGCCTACTTGTTGTCAGTCTGCGCAACACATCCGCCCGGTGCACCTCACCTCCGATATTGGCTCCTCCACAATCATCCCAGCGGAACTGGCAAGTGTGGCATCATCAATCAGCTCGGAAAACAACAAGGCCACCCGTTCCAGAACTCGCTTCAATGGTTCCTTGTCCGCTTCCGATGGGAATAGCATATGAACGATTGCTCTAATGGTGGAGCTTCTCGTCAAAGAGGCCCGATTGCCTCCTTCGAGTCGTGATCGAATTGGAAACGTATCCGATACCGTTTCCAGCAGATCTATTGTCAGTGTTTTCCTCAGTTCATACACTTCCCAGTTGAAGCTGTCCCAAAATTCCTTTCTGGCTCGGTTGTATTTGTTTTGTGAAAGAGATCGGTATAGGTGAGAGTACTGATCGCTGGCTTCGATAAAAAGAGGAAGAACCGCAAAGACAAGGCCAACAATCTCGATCCCGGACATGACGAATAGTCCTTGCTGGTAATACTATAGGAAGGGTCGTTCGTTGGGGAGCGTTACGAGGTGTCATCCGCTGTTTATGACGGGGAAGATCGTGATGATGTAGCGTCACTACACTCGGAGGAGTACTGTGGGCGGAATGTTGAGGTGGTGGCCAGCAGCGTGTTGTTGGCGATCCCAAGGAAGCGGGGTAATACACTTGGTGTCCGTCCGTAATAGGGTCACTAAACTGTCCGAATACGTTTGTGTAACAGTTAAGTACTTCTAACGACTTGTAACGAGGGATGCATGAATGGTTGACTAAAGTATTTAGTGCTAACTTAGGCAGTTGTCATCGGTCATGTGTCACAACCCCGCGGCAATCACCTCCACATCAAACTGTTGTGTTTTGCATTTACACAGCATACTTCGGGTTTCTGGTTCATACATACCATGGATGACTTAACATCCTTGGGGAACCCGTCTGCAAAAGCTGCTTCGGAAGAAGCCGTATACGTACCCCAAGCTTATGTTCCCACAGTCACAGTCTCTACTTCAAGTTGGTACGATGCCGGTTGAAGTTCTGATGGTTTATCAGCCATTGGGAAAATCATAACTCTAACCAACGTTCTTCGTAGGGATTTCTCAATAGCACTTCCCCGAACTGTCGACAGTGCTCCAAACTATGGTTCAGAATTCGCGAGTCTCGTCTCGCAATGCGGAGCCGGGCTCCATCGCCTGTACCAAGCGTCGATTGCTACTACAAAGACGCTACGAAAGCTCCAGGATATTCAGCATCGGTTCGTGGTTTGGGCTTCGTCAATTGGCTTATCCTCGTCTGAAGAAGGCACAACACCGCTTCTTGCCATTCGCCCGGCCGATAACCGTATTCAAGTTTCCCTACTACGGTCACTGCTCGACTCTGTACAGGAGTTGTTGGATCTCTCGAACGCTGCACCTGGCAGTTTTACGTCCGCTATTGTGGGCCGAGATCCAGAAAGCAGTTCGGAAAGTGATGATGTTGCCATTCCGAAGAGCGATTCGGAGGATTATTCGGAGGATGGAACTGGTTCTGACCGCAGCATTGAAGGCGATGATATTGAACATGGGCACTTGAGCAGAAATTACTCAAACATTGAGCTCCGTAAGCTCTATGGGTCCACTCAAACTTTTCCATCCACGTCCGGCGTTTCGACCCTTTCTCATACTGAATTGAATACAGATGTCTCGGGAGCTCGAGCAAAAGATCAAAAGGCCTCACGAATTTGGAGGCTGTTAAGACGAGCAAATGACATCCTAGATCGCCTCAACCGGTATACAGTCCACCAACAACCGATGAAAGCGGACCCCCCTACCTATCAGACGATTCAACGGAGTTCGGAGGCTCACGCGGGGCTCTTCCACACCCTCGTATCCCGAAGCTTTCCGACTGCCAGTAGTGGCTTTCTTAATAGGTTGGCCAAAACTGTCGAGTCTCGAAGAGAGAATCTTCAAAGCAGAATGCTAGCTCAGAGTTATACTTCGATAGAGGCTCCCTTTTGTCCTTATTGTGGGCAGGTATTCGCAATTCCAGTTCACGGATCAAGCTCGCTCGCGGATGCTCCAAACGTTCGCATGTAAGTTCAAGTTGGAAATCTGACAAGAAAGTGAAGAGCATCTACTAAATGGCCATTACTGCAGGATTAAGGAACACGTCCTTACTCACATTCAGCCTTACGTTTGCCTCTTTCCGGACTGCAATCTGTCAGAGGCTTACTTCGATACGTTCGAACAATGCTTAAGTCATATGCAATGGCGACATACGCTACTCTGGTGCTGCCCAACCCCGACACATCAGGATTCTCTGTACGACAAGCCTGAACATCTGATCGAGCACTTCCGGAGAAGCCATTCAGGTCGCTATACCGCCCGACAAATGCGACAACTACTACGCTCTAGTGGAAAGCCAGCACCAGACACCTTTCAGGTACTCGCGGAAAGTTACCAGCCACGAAATGCGGAGAAGATTGAAGCTCATGACGCCAAGCTTAGTGACTTCTGCCCGTTCTGTAACAATTTTGATGGGAGTATGACACCTGGAGAGTGTTTTCAACTCGAGAAATCCTCGGATAAGCTACAGACTTCCGCGAATACGATTGAGGTCCACATCCAACGCCACATGGAGAAACTCGCGATTATGTCTCTACCTGATCAAGCACTGTCTGCCTTAAAGCTAGACGCACTCGGGAACTCAGGGCAGGGTCAATACCGCCCAACTGTGTCCATGGACGAGAAGCTGGGTCCGGGCGGTAAATATGTGGTCAGTGACCACCCCGGAGATGCCAGCGGTTATTCGACCTACCTTCCTCTCTATAATACCCTGTCGCCGAATCCTACATTAGTGACCACGGTTGGTCAAAACCAAGCAGTTTATAGCTCTGCAGATTCTGGATTTGGTTATAGGTGAGTTCCAAATGGTGGACTCTGGTTACGAACTCAGCTAACGGGGCATGGTAATGCAGTTCCAGCAGACCCAGACCTTGCGAGGTACCTGGCTGTGAAGTTGTCATCAAGAGGGACGCCGACTGGCATCGTCATATTAGAGAAGCCCACCCTGAGGCCGAGGCTAATAGCAGACCATACGAGTGCTCGGTCTGTGATCAGAAGTTCAGGCGTCGGGGCCAGCTCTCGGATCATCAGCGTAGGAGAGGCCACCAAGCTATACAAAGCATCACTTTCGAGGTTTGATATATAGTAGAGCAAAACAGCTACTAAAGTGAAGAATTCCTATACTAAGTGTACTTTTCCTAGCGCACTTCCGTTATTGTCACCTTTATCACCCGGGCCATCCTTTGACATACTTTCACTATCTGCTTCTGTTAATTCACGTTGTGCTTGATGGAGCCCAAGACGTAAACCTTAACAAGTGCATACAGTAAGGATTCGAAACATAATATTAATGCAAATGCAGGGATGTTGCCGTTTTATGTCCTCCATCCCTTCATGGAGCCAGGTCCAATTGCAAGCCTGTCACGGGCCACTCCATAGATGCAGATCGACCTTCACCGGTGTGCGGAGACTGACACAGCGCATCGGGCAGTTTATTCTGCAGCATCCAGCATCGGAAATTCCCATTAATGCACTGTTACAAAGCTTGCAATGTTTGGAAGACTTCTCTTAGCTGTACGTAAACGTCATCAACTGTGCTTTGATTTCTTTCTCCAGGGGCGGTATTCGTACAAGATTACTTTATACTTTGTCCTAGGTCGAAGGCAAAGTACGTGCCTGTTTTCAGAAGCTGTCATCAGGAAGCATGCGTAAAGCAAACCGAATCTAGCACCACGGCTCTTGGAAAGTGTTTATCTGATGTTGATGAACCGTTCACCCCGGACATGGTCAAGAAGGTTGATACTTGATCCGTATGGTATCATGGAAGCTAACCATTTTCTAGGCGCTCAATTCTGCTTTGCTGCAGCATGTTAAAAGGGCCTCTGTAAGCAATTGATTCCGGTTTTGCACATACTAGTATCAAGAGGGATCCACTCAGTACTTATCTTGCACCTGAATTCGGGATTTCACAATGCACGCCCAGTCTTCTTCGTCTCTCAAGAAACGGTTCCCAGTGTTTATACTAGAACCCCAAACCCTAGCCGAACAGCAACCAGATGTGTAGCTCACTGCTACTAGAAAATACCTTTCCAAATCCTCAACCCACCAAACCGTTCCCAAGCCTCCAAAACACTCCACCGCCCAGCCTCCGCACACTTCATCTCATCAAACACCTCCAACACCTCAATCAACAAGCCCGTCGGTACACCCACCACTTTAAACAGCTTCTCAAAAGCACCAATCGAGCCCTGCAGCAAATGCGACCTGAGAAAGCACCCAAATACTTTCGGTCTCCAGCCCCTGAAATGATAAGATTGATACTGGCCGCCAGTCAGGACATTAAAGTCGACCTTCTCGTAGGTGTCCGTAGCATTAACGTTGCCACCAAGACTGAGAACTAGCTCGAAGATGAGCGTGGACGCTTCCGACATGACGTCCATCATGGTAATCTCCTTTGAAGGATGGATTCGGTTGAATCCAGCTGGGATACGCTCCCAGCCTTTGCGAACTTCCCAACCTGAGGGGCCCTTGGGATAAACACCATAC
The DNA here is from genome assembly GCA_003788565.2 of Ascobolus immersus RN42. Classification (NCBI taxonomy): domain Eukaryota; kingdom Fungi; phylum Ascomycota; class Pezizomycetes; order Pezizales; family Ascobolaceae; genus Ascobolus; species Ascobolus immersus. The sequence goes on along the minus strand of ML119651.1, from coordinate 705,779 downwards.
CAGTCGTAAAGGATGTTCAGGTCGAAGGTACCATCTGGCTGCTCCTTGCTGTGATTGGCAAAGAGAAGAGAAGGAAAAAGTGTGTTCATCACACCACCAGCCACTATGCCAGCAAAAGGAGTAGTGAGGAAGATAGGGTTCTCCCTCTTGCTGGCTTCGACTCTGCGGCGCTTTGCTTCTCGCCAAACTCCGATATTCGTCATGTTCATGTTCATTTCAGCCGCAATTTCGTGGATCTTGTCAATATGAGACATGAGCGGGGTATCTGCAACATCCAGCTCAAGCTCTTGACCGCCAGCTGCGGGAGGTGCTGCACCGTAGTCAGCCAAGAAGGCATCAGGTCTGCTGATTGACGAATCGCTATCAAAGGTGCCCTGAGTTCGAGATAGTCCTCCAGGTGGCTTGTGCATATGTGGACGCCAGTCGATATGTGTATCTGATGGATCTGGTTTTCCGAGGTCGTCCCCGATGTTGCCACGAGGTTCCTGAAGGGCGAATTCATGTGAATCACCGATAGAGAAGACTTTGGACCAAGGATCGCCGGCAGCAAGAAGCGCCATTCCAGTAAGGAATTTTGAGAGAGATACTGAGAGGCCGAAGACACTGTTGACGGCTTTAGAGGCTTCTTCCATATTGGTTCGACCGGTACGGGAAATATAACCGTGGTTGGCCAGGGCGTTGAGAGCTGGACAAGGCCCACGATGATCTGTGGAGCGTGGTGGCTTGAACTGATGCTGAGAAGAGGTATCGATATGTTGCAGCTCATGATCGAATGGAGTGCTTGGACTGGATTCTTGTCGATGATTTATCTGGAAAGCTGGAAAGGCTGTCGTGAGAGGGAGTAGAAAGAGTAGCGGAACTGTAATCGTTTTGTAGTTCTTCATGACCGGCGATTTATTCTGGAGAGTAGATGAATTCTAACTTGAGTTAACTTCAAGTGTGATTAGATATTGATCCGGGATTTTATACCTGTTTTATATTCTATACCCCCCCGCATTTGAACTCACGACCTGCCTATATCAGACTGAAAGCAGGGTGAGCTCGAGAACTCTCGATGAGTTCCTTTGCTCGGACCAAGTGAGCGACGAAAGATCGACCGACCTCTCATCTCGTAGTCGGTATCCTCCCTTCCTTCAATATAGCTCGTCCTAGCAATAGTAATGCAAAGGCCCCTGACATGCTTCAATGAGAAGAATCCCGCCCACATCCATCCATTGTCGCTAAGGGTCGCTAAGGACAACCTAGCTAACAAGTTAACCGTCTTGGCCAACGGCTCGGTCCGTCGTGAGAGGCACCAAGCCAGATCCAGTGTTAGTGTTTCGGGAGCCAGTTGCCCTTCATAGTTTACGAATCTCCACGCACAACGATTGCATAGGTGTATGATGCTACCAGAGAGCATGTGGTCCACGCATGTTTCGGCCACAGCCGTGAGGCAGCCATGGTGCAAAGGTTCGCTCAGTGAGGACATGAGGCAGGCTCAGTGGGAAGTGAGGGACTGTCATGTTGATGGACACATGTCGAAATACACAAACTGGCGAAGGACATTAAGAACGTCGCGAATGTCTTTCCCTTCGTTGGAGTTCAGAGATGCCAGTGTGACTGAACTGCCAAGAAAGCAAGGCCTATCCGCATTAGAAAAACTGAGTAGAAACTTCTCCAAAAACCCTTACATTGTGCTTTTTCGCTATTTTGTCCCTTACATTATAAGTATTCCGTCTGGAGTGGAGCCTGTGCTGCATCTAGGCACGTTGCTCGTGGTATCGGGTAACGCATAGTAGGCGGTGAACGAACATACGTACCTTACTTTTGTATGGAAGCCGAACATGCATGCGGTAACGATTAACGAGAGCGGGAGGAATGCCAGAAGGCGATCTGGAATGGCGATTTCTGTGGTGGCCAGTAGCGATTGTGCAAGCTGAGTGAAAAAGAAGATACCGGGAATGGAGTGTTCATGCATGTAGGCTCGGGCTACACATTATCGAGATAGCATCTGCATGGACGTGAAAGGTAACGAAAACCGAACTGAACTCATAGGTCCAATCTTTCTGGAGCCGTCGCCCATGACGACGCAGCTACAAAACTGAAGCCTTCTGAGCGGAAACGCTCCCCGCCGTTGCCGGTATGCGTAAGGCGACTCAGAAGCTCCAGTTCAGGTCCTAGGTCACGGACGGAAGAAGACATAAGGACGGTCAAATGCATTGAAGTATGTGATTTAAGGGGGTGCTCTATGCAAACAACCTCCACTGCATCTATCCTAGAAAGGTCACAATCTGAACAGCCGGCTATTGCGGGCGAACACGAGGGGTGCTTAGATCGCTACACACATGGAAAATATGTTAGGACCATCGTCAGAGTTCCGGAAAACGGTTCCATCTACTAAGAGTTAGCACTTTAAAGTTACATGATGTACCGAGGGAAATGATAGAATACTTACAGCAACGACGATGTGGATGATGTTGTTATATACAAGTCTAATCACGAGGTGCAATCAGTAAGGCATCTGTAAGTGAGACCAGAGACGCAATGCTCTTACCTTCGAGCATAGATGATCTGAATGTTCATATCAGCTATATCCGTAAACCGTCTGAAGTTCCACACAAGCTGCAAAATGCAAGACGTCAGCAAGTTCGAAAAGTAGTGCCAACATAATCTTTGTGTCTCCATTCACCCCGCAACTCAGAGTTCTCCAATAGCAGTTCATATATCAGAAGAAGCCTCGAAATTGTACTTTGAAACAATGGAGGTTCTCTCATTATATCAAGCAAATGCTCATCATGGTGCTTGGTGGCCAAATACGCTGGAAACAGCAACGCATTAGGAACTAACCTTACATATCCCACCTTACATATCCCAAAGCAATATCCACTATCAATATGCTGGCCGAACGCGAAAATAGTATCTCCTAGCTGCAGCTCTTGTCAGCCTGTGAATCTGCCTACCATGTGTGTAGCCTTCTGACTGGCACGAGTCCATATCCAGGTTGCAACAGAGAGTGGATACAAAAGACCCGCACAGCCCCCAAACCGCAAAACATAATAGGGAGACTGTTTACGTAAACCCATATCTTGATGCCGACGTATTGTAGAATGAATCCAAGCAAGCAACGCGCTCATCATTTCTTCGAGCCTGCACGTAACCGCAAGGATTAGCAATATTCCAAGGCCCCAAGACAGCTCGTTCTCAAACGCATAGCGAAATGGTCGAACTTGGGTGTAAACAACCTCCATTGTGGACTCGATGCTGCATGGAAAGACTCACGGTAGGTGTTAATCGAGGTCGTACGACTAGCTTTTCCAAGAGATTGGAACATCCGTTTCTTTCGGGTCCTAACAAAGCCGCAAGCGTGTCAGCATTCCACCTTACTGTCCATGAAGTTTATCAAGCGTGCCAAGGTCTCCCAAGTGCTTCGGAGAAAGTCCCAAGTTGACATCATTGGCAGTTCCACAAACGAATGGCTGCTCAGTCTACTATCTGAAGACTTCATTGCTGTTCATCATGCAGAAGTATTATTGTACAAATAAAGGGCATGAACTTACTTCTCGTTTCTTAACTTTGGAGGCACCTTCATCAGTAGCCTCTGCATCCTTGAAGTTCTCAGCTCGCATGAATCCGATTCTGTCCTTCTCGCTCTAAACATGACACAACCAATGTCAGCAGCTGCCTATCCATAACGCCAATCAAGATAAGGATGAACTTACATCGAAGACCCATTCAGCACCCCTCATAGCAGGCCACCCAAGCACCCATTTCCCCACACCAGAACTCTGAAGGTCCGAACCAACCCTTGCAACAAAGACCCCCAAGCAAAGTCCGCCACCGGATCTCACTCTGGGTCCTCGAGCATCAACCTGCTGCCATCCATCTCCAAACTTGAGCTCGACCTTTTGTTGAACCTCCCAACACGGGACACCCCACACATCCCATCCCTTCTTGGCAAGTAGCTGGTACTCTGGATACACCTCGGCAAGCCTGACAGCACCGGTGACTACCGAGTAGAGTCGTTCCAACTCGAAGTCGGATGAGACATAGACAAATGGGAAGGTCGGTAGAAGAACAGCAGGCCGAAACTCGAGCAGCTTGGTGTATCGTCCAACCTTGACTTCCGTGACCATGATTGGCGCTCCAGAAGAAGCCGATGGTAGGTGTGCCGTAGATTCCCAAGCATAGGCATCTAGTTTGTCGTTCAAGAAAGGTCCACCAAGGCTGAGAACGCCGACGACTTGAGAAGGAAAGAAGAGGACCGAGTGGAGCTTCTGCTGCTCGTGAAGGTCGAGAAGAGCCGTTGGTGTCGTCTTGATGCAGCTTGGGAGAACAGCCTCGTAGCTTGCGATGTTTGCTGTGCACTTCAAGACCCGTACATCCATCTTCTTTCCACGAATGTCGAGCTGAGCGGAGCCTTTGACGCAGCCCTCTTTGACGTTATCGATGCTCTCTTGGGTGAGGCTATGCTTCCACTTGGTGGCATCGCTTCTTTGGTGAATGAAAAGCTTCTCTTCAGGCTTTTCGTTGGATGACGTGGAGGAAAGGTCAACCTCAATCTTTGTCTTGATGTCACCGAGGGTTGCGTCGAAAGACCAGGATTGTGGGCTGCATCCGTCGTTGTTTGTGGTGGGGCTTTGGGCAACTCGGTTGTTCTTCAGCTTTCTCTTGAGGGCTGATGGGTTGGTGAACTCTGTTGGAAGGGTCTCGAGATGCTTGAGAAGATCCTGGGACGTGATGAGAGGGCTGAGTGTGAAGGGTTGGGTGTTTGGAGTCAAAGAAAGATGAATCAAAGCAAAAGCTTGGGGGGCCGTGAATGTAAGCAAAAGAGGGAAAACACGCATTGTGGGATCGTTTTCGATGGTTGTTGAAAGGATGAGAGAGACGCGCCCTTTATCGAGAAAAGAAACCGGCGGAAGGACGCTACTGGTGTTGTGAGGAGAGAGAGTTGAGACCGAGTTGAAAGGGAAGGATCTCTGCGCTGTAGAATCACATGGACGAAAAGAGAAGGAATCAGTCGGCAATGCCAAACCAACCAATCCATCGCCGTTTTCGGAAGAGGAAGGAGAAGGGATAGATTCTTGCGCAATAGGTATCACGCTCAGAAAGGCATTCAGATATGACACTTCTTCTATTGTCGACACTCACAACCAAGTGGAGAAGGTCGAAAATTCAGACACATTAGACACACAACTTTGGACAGCGAGATGAAACAATTTGTTTTCAGCGTATGCTAAACCATGCTAAACTACAAAAGATCAAAAAAACAAAACATAATGCAGGCAAACCCGGAATAACAGAGAAAAGCAATGTTAATACGAACGCTCCTGATATTCCAACAACCCGGCAACACCAGCAAATACGCTCAAACTCCATGAAACGCAAAAAGGTATAACTGCACACAAACACATAACTCATTCCCAGCCATATCCGTGAGATCATCCTCTACACAACTCTTCCCTCCCTCTCCCTCTCTACTCTATCCACCTGCTTCTCAGCCTCCTCAAGGCTCCTACAGAAGTGATCCTCACCACCCACAAGCTCCGCCAATCCAGCATTCGTCATTCTCTCCCTGACCGGCCCTTGGAACCGGACAAACCAGACTCCCACACCTCTCTTGACATACTCACCCACGACCTCTCGCAGTACCTGAGCCCCACTTCCATCGAGCTCCTCCACACCAACACCGTCAATGACCAACCACTTCAACCATCCATCCTCCGTGAGTCTAGGCATACCCGGATGTGCCTTCGGGCTTAGATACCACTCCAAGCGACGGAGACGATCCTTCAATTTACCAGTGTTGACGAATGTGAGACTCTCATAAATACGGACGAAGAGACGACCGTTGAGCTGGTCCACCTCCACGCCTTCGTGCTCGGCAGATTTGAATTGCGGTTCATCAGTACCGGGAACACGGCCGAGGATCTGGATGCGAGGGGTGTTGGTGAGGCGAAGGACTTGCACGAGGGAGAATCCAACACCGATGGCGATTCCGAGTTCAAGCGACCAGAAAGCGGTTGTGACGAAGATGAGTGCGATGGTGAAGAGTTCCATGAAGCCTCTGATGCGGAAGAAGAAGAGAATGTCACCCGGAGCCTCCTCGAGGAGCGAGACGGCTACGACGGAGATCATTGACGAGAGAACTGCGCGTGGCAGGTAATAAAAGTAAGGAAGAAGGGTAGTGATGACAAGGATCGTAGAAAGTGAGAGCACGAGGTTCGAGACTGGAGTACGGCCGCCGGTGGCGTAGTTGAGCTTCGAGCGACCATAGCCGCCGAAGCCAGGAAGGGACTGGAAGCAGCCTCCGATAATGTTGGCTGTGCCGAGTGCGACAAGGTCACGGTTGGAAGAGACGGAGGAGTCAGCCATCGATCCCATTGCCTTTGCAGCCACTACGGATTCGAAGAAACCGAGGATAGAGATCAGGAAGGAGGTAGACATGTTCTCTTGCAGGAGCTTTATCTGCGACTGACGGAAGGGCCAATGGAAAGAGACGTTGCCACTATCAACAGTGCCCAAAATTGTGAGGCCTTGCTTGTCCCAGCCGAAATGCTTTGTAAGAATAGCCGAGCCGACAACGACGAGGAGTCGGTCGGGAAGGAACACGATGCTGGGGAACCGCTTCTCCATCTTTCGCTTGACGACTCTCCCAACCATGATGATACTGAAACTGACAAGGGCAACGTAGAAGGTGAGCATGTGAGTATTGCGGAAGTTCTTGAACAGCCATCCAATCTTGTCGACGGAGCTGAAGTCGGAGATTTTGTCGCGTTTGGCGAGCTGCTGGAGACCGAGTTCGGGAACGAGCTGGTCGACGACAATGACCCAACCAACAGCACTGATGAACCCTCTGAGGAAACTGCGAGAGAGGACACCGTCCAAGAAGCCCAATCTGACAACACCTGCTCCCAGGGCGATAATTCCACACATTGCGGTGATGGCTCCCGCCAGATATCCATTCCTCACATCCTGAAGTCCATCATCGGGTTCATCTCTGTGATGAGCATTTGACAACCTTATCGCTGAGCCGAGAAGGAGAGAACCAGCTGCTTCTGGACCAACTGCCATGGTGGGACAAGAGCCGAGGAAGGCATAAACGAGTGGTTGAATCGCAAAACCGTAGAGACCGTGAATTGGTGGGAGACGAGCCAAGTTGGCGGAGAGGGAAAGGGCCATAGGGATGTAAATCGAAGCCATTGTTACTACACCATCTTGTTAGAGTTGCTTTCGTCCATTGTCAAGGAGCACCGTGAACCCGCAAACGACGAGCAGAGGAAAACTTACTTCCAGCAACAATGTCACCAACGAGATACGACCTCTTGTACTCGGCCATCCACCTAACACTGGGCACATAGTAACTCCAATAGTCCCATCCCTTCTTGTTGTCCACCAGTTCCGTCAAACTTCTTCCTTTGACTGCAATTTCGGAGCTTGCGAGCCCATCGTCCAGTCCGGTGTGTCTTCTGGCAGCCGCTGCGCGCGGAGACGAGGATGAAAATGTTCCATGTTGAGTGGGATTACGCTGCCCGGCGAGTAGAGATGTTTGCGCATCCGGCTCGTGCTGAGAAGCTGTGCGAGGGGGTTGATTTGAAGCCGTCATGATTCCTACTTGTACTGTCTCATGTGGCTCGTCCTATTGTAGGGAAGAGACCGTTATCGCGTTTGTTTTCCGCCGAGTTGTTTGCTTGCGACCGTAAGGATGCTGGTGATGAGAGACGAAAGGTGAAAAGATTCAGATTTAAAGCGCCTCTGTTTGACGTGCGTTTGTTTGCTTGGTTGTGTATTGCTCTCTCGTAATGCTATGATGTCTGTTACGTGATGGGGGATGTTGGTGTGTTCCGCCTTGTGCGATGAGCCGGAGTCGCCAAATTCGCCACTAAGCTGGACCGAGGATAGAAGGAGGAGCTGGCTGAGATGGAGAAAGTGCTTGTTGCCGATAGAGTTGAAGTTCGCGATGCTCTGCAAGGTGATATGAAATGGTGTTGAGAAGGACTCGGTGACCGTTCCAACACGAAAGATTTGGTCCATCTGACCCTGGTCAAGGTCGCAGGTGAAGAGGCGCCCCACATCGCATTGCCTTGCCCGAATTGAGACGATCGTCGACGGGAAGCCGAACCGTAAGGAAGCCGTCGGTCTTATCCGTATTCAATAAGGCTTGCGTCTTCCCATCACGTAAAGGCAGAGGAAGACTCCCATGAAATGAAGGATCGCAAGACAACCTCTGACGTCGTTCTTCGCATAACCGAGACTGTCTGGGGCAGATCCCAGCAGCGGCGGAAGCCGCGCCAAGCGATAGCAATCTTATCCGATTATGAAACCATTATCACGATAAATCTGGAGGGACCTCTACAGTTGAACAGAAGCACTCATAAGTTTAGGTACTTTGGAAGTACTTAGTATGTTTCCTTGTGAATAATGCCAGTTGAGCGTCATTGCTTCGTTAGAACTTCATCTTGTTTTTCCTCATCCTAACTGTAAAGCACCGAACTGCTAAGTATCTGCATGCACTTCGACCTGTGATAAAGAGATTATAATGGCGAAAGACAAATCATCAAAGCTACAACCCAGTGAGCATTTGGTATGATTACCGTTCGCCATGCTTCGTAGGTAGCTGCCACATAATGTCCACCAACTTCCGGATCCAATCTGTGAAAGGTAAATCTTCAAGGTCCATGCTTTCACCGCTGCATGCTACTTCTGCATGCTCACCGACTCCAAGGGAAGTGATAGCTTTTCTAGTTCCAAGAAATGGTAGGCAAGATGCCCAAGATGATTTTCCGGCGCATCTCTGCCTGGGGAAAAGTAGAAGCCACAAAGAAGACAAGGAGTACCTTTGACGGGGTCATCAAGATGGAGCAAATCATTCTCAAATGCAAGGCGGAAGAAGAGAACCTTCACTAACCTGTCTCGATCCAAATCAGATACTCTATCAGAATCCGAACCTTCAGGATACTTTTTGAGGCGGCTTTCACTATAATCAAGCCATTCCTCAAAGCTTCTGAATAAAATTACCTGTTTCGCCTTGAACACGTTCAAATAGGGCAGACTACGACAGGAGATCAAATGTTCGCTTCCGGGATTCGATTGTCAGCATAGCGGGTTATAACTAGGTGTACGACTTACTGGAATGTTTCACTAAGTGAACCTTGCAAAGAAAAGAACGCCCGCAAGCAAAAACCGCACTCTCGGAAACCAGCTCTCTTCTCGTCCAATGACTCTATATCTCCATCGGGACCACGATCATGACGTCCATCTTCATAGGGCTCATCATTACTTGTACTTGTACTGAGCGAAGTACTAGTTCTGAATCCGATACAATCCGGTAGTATACTGTCACCTTGAGCCTGAAGCTGTTCGTTTCGATGAAAGATGCTTAGCATGAGCCTCTCCAAGATTTGTTTCGGCAAAACGAAATCGATGCTCCATCGCTCTTCCTGCAAGAACTTCAGGATTCGGGTTCGCAGAGCCATGTCGTCCAGAATGTGCCTTTCTTCGTAAGCAGAGTATGATACCTTCAAAGGTGCTCGAACAATTTTATACGCTTCGGTGAGCCCGTTAAGTTGTTTTAGACAGCTCGATGCAGTACTGAAATCCTTCGTGCTCCAAGTCGTGCCGGAGTCACTACCAGACATCTCAGAGTCAGAGCTACTAGAAGTACTAGTATCTTCTTGATCGTACATGACCAGATCACCACCCGTGTCATCCAGGACATTGAATAACTGCTCACTTGCCGAGAGCTCGCCTTGTACAAATATCCCGGACCCTTCAAGACTAGCCTCAAAGTCCGAGGAATCTTCAGACCCACTCGATGAATGGTCTGTTGAGCTTTCAGCGCTACTACCACAGCGTGACAATGCGGGCAAAGATGCTTCCTCATCCTCAGCACCAAGAAAATGAGCGAGACCACCGGCATCGTCGTCATCCGAGTCAGTCGAGTCGTCGCTATCGAGTATTGGGCGCCAATCCAAATCCCGATCCACAGAACTGGCATCCTGGTGAAGTAGTATGCTTTCGAGGCAAGCCCTTAGTCTGGTTAAGCAACTGTGAACTATATCCAAAACATTGGGGGATCATTGACAAGATAGAATCCATTTCTCTCAGGGTGAGCTGAGCCATCTTCAGACGTATGCAACACTCCAGTCCAATCAGCCCACTCCATGAACTCGTTATGCAGCTGCAGCATCTGCCTGGTAAGTATTCGATCGGAGCCGTCTCGAATATCCACCCTGAGGCTTTTTCGCATTAATTGGGTGCAACTGATGGCGGCTTTGAGGATATCGTCCTTAAGAAAGCTTTCGGCCGCGGCAGAGGGAAATCCTGGACCCGACATGTCGGGACGAGAGAGAGGGGTAAAGGTGTTTGGCTGGCTACGTCTAGTGATTTGACGGCTTGAATTAGCACCAAACTGAAGGAAGGGAAAGATATACCTGTTCAAGATGGCTCGCAATCATTCTTGTTTGTCCATCGTTGCTTTTGCGGCCTCCGTTTGCATGTCATTTTCCCGCCTTCGTTCGTTGCAAGAGGGACATACTCCCCGAGGGTAGTCCTGCATCGTAGGACGAGTCTGATGGAGGAAATAAGGGCTGCTGTATCGCTGTAGTTCAGTAGAGATCTTTCGGGAGGTACAGACTGTTTGGGGGTGAAATGGGAAGTAGGCGATGTGCTGTGGCATGATGCTTCTGACGGTTCGTTTACAGCGTTTGGAATATCGTCGAATCATGATGATTGTTTGACTTAAACCAGGTCAACCAAATGCCATGTTTATCCACTTACCACCTGTTTAGCTTAAGGCGAGCCGACCGCCCAGGACGATTTGGACAGACCCGGCGGAGTTTTTGACCTGAAGTTTGTTTCCAGAAACTATACACACCGATCCTCGCTCCCGGGACATTTGGGGTTTACCTTCGTCACATCCCCGCCGTACTTATGGATTGCAAACCGATATTTGACCGCACTGATAATCTTTGAGATAGATCTATAGAGCTTTCAAACTTACAAGTACCTACTTACTTACCTCTTACCAGCAAATCATTACTTGTGCCAATGCCAGCAGAAGTAACAAAAAGCCATGGACAAACCGGGAGTTGAACCCGGGACCTCCCCCACTTAACCACTGCTAAGGGGGTGTCATACCGCCTAGACCATTCGCCCGAATATGAAGTCCGGCGAGGACGGTCCTAGTCTGTCTGACTGATTAAAATACAGAATGCAACTACGCGTAGACGAGCCACAGGCCATGTACTTAGTAGCTACAGTACCAGACTCTTGACTCTGCAACACGCGAGGAGGACTGGCAGAAAACGAGCAACTTTCCAGGGGTTTGGACGTTCTTCACCATCCTCAGGTCGTAGCACGAAAAAGCATTACCTTAGGACGATACGGGAGAGCGCTTTCCACCTTATTACATATTGTACCGATATCTAAATTGACGCTACTTGTCGACAACACACGTCAGTACGAGGAGACGTTGTGTCCATAACTCCTTCCGACAAGCAACATACACAAGCCGCCAATCAACCCAAAGGGTCACATTGTATGAAGTAATCCGCAAAAGTGATGGCTCAAGATAGCAATGATCAGCACAGAATTTGAGCGATGACTTTTGAGCACCACCGTACAAGCTTATGCAAGATAGAAGACGAAGAGAAAATTGAAGAAAAACGAATGGGGAAGTTAAGAAAGCTGAGGATAGTACGTGAAGCGCCTTGAGCTCGAGCAAAGAAGAATAACGAGGCTTAAGTCTGAGCTTGACACAAAAGTCAAAACGAGATCGCGAGAGCTGGTATCCATGAACCCGATGGCATTAAACCCTCAAGAAAAACAACATGGCACATGCATGAGCCACCAATCTACTCCCGCACTAATACAAGCTTGTGCAAGAGAGTTTACAAGAAGGCAATACGTGTGGAGAAGACGGCGAGAGAGTACTCGAGTTATGGACTCGGAGAGTACGTGAAGCTCTTTGAGGGAGGAGGACCGCGGCCGGCGAGATCCAAGTCTAGAAATTCTATCAGCTGATCTGATCGACACGATGAGTAGTAGCAACTACTACCAACCCTCCCAATCGCACCCACAGATACATGAGCCTCCCATATACCCCAGGGAGCACTTCACACGTACGAGCTTGTGCAAAGTCGATAGCGTTGGAGGCATACGAATGCAACCCCAATGAACACATTGTACGAGCTCGTGTAAAATGACAACGATGGAGACAAACGGATGGGGAAGATATATAAGAGAGGTCGAAAGAGGACTGTACGAGAATGGCTCAAGAATACTGATACTACGAATGGGGATGGCTGGACCCTCCCAAGATGCCAAACGAGAAGGGTGAAGGTGAACGAGCTTCCAAGTCTGGACAAAACATTCAAGGACCTAATACGAGGATCTAGTAAAGAAGATGCATAGGGTGCACGTGCGAGGTTGGAACAGGGAAGATAGTGGGAATCAAATGTGACGTTCGTGGGAGAGGAGGAGTGAGAAGATTCGTTGTACGATGAGGATATATATATCCAAGTAGCAGCAGAAAAAGGAAGAAGCCGATACGTGGAGTGGTATCAGTACTACCACCATTACCACCACCACGAGTCACTAACGTTCCAGACACAGCAGTCGGTATGAGCTCAAGAGACATGGCAGAAAGTAATACGTGTGGAGAAGATAAGAGAGAGGATTCAGACGGTATGAGAATGATGAAGGTGCTAGGGGGGCGAGTCCACGTCTAGACTACCCACAACTGAAGGACATCATACGAAGTACAGTATACTATCAATGACGTTAGCACAAGCAACTCACGAACCGCCAAATTCCAAACAAAAACAATGGGTACGAATTCGAAAAAAAGAGTATTGGGCTCGATAGTTTACGGGAAAGACAAGAAAGGTCATGTACCCAAGAAGAACATTAACAAGACAGTTGAAGAAAAGAACAACGAGCCAAGAAACGATATCTTCCATGTCTACTTAAAGAACAAGGAATTCGGAACCGTTCATGTCTATACGCGAAATGATGCTTATGAAACAACATATGCATGGCTACTTATATACAAAGAATGGAGCACGACTCAGATCTAGAGCCACAACTCTCAGAGAAGTAGTCTAGCAGCCGGTACGAGAATGCAAAAGAAAGACGACTATATGGAATGTTTGCACGGGGATGAAACACAAGTTTGATGAGGAGACCGTGGAACGAGAATGAGTATAAAGAGGAACGACAAAAACGAAGCTGGCATACGCATCCTAATGCAATCTAAGCAAAAGACAAATGAGTGTGAAGGATATACGAGGCGTGGTATCAAAGCATATCGTCTTCAGTCCCGCGGCCGTCACAAGCTCATACAAGCCATGTATAACAACAGCAGAAAAGCAAGTTCACAAGGATAGAGAACAATTGAGAAAGCCAGTATTGCTGCGGCCATGAAGCGAAGAAAGTCAGGTCACCGAACGAGTGCTGCCGCGGAATATTAATGCGCATAGTAAAGAGGAATTCGAACAACAGTTAGAGGGCCAGAATGCCGTACGTATCCCAACTCACGCATAACAACATTTGGACCCAAACGCCATACGAAGATCACGAATAGCATCAAGTAAGGCGGCCCGAACCAAGACAATCTACGGGCCATTAAACAATCAAGGGGACATGCATCCATGTCGATAGAACCTTCGGCACGAGTATAAAGAAGAAAGATGCAGGGGTGGAGCAGTGTGACACGGGGAAGACGAGCAAGAGGCGTACCCGAGAAGAACATGACATTTGAGGATCCCGATCAAAGAAGGCGAACGAGATGATCCAAAGATATATCTATCTATCTTCCCAGTATAAGCAAAGCAACCCCGAAGAAGGTAATACGTGCAGTGGTATCAATACAAAGTCGGGCAGAGCAACTTGAACTCACGAGCCATCGCGCCACTAGTGAGAAAAGCATTTGTACGAGTATAGACAAGAAAGACACCTTGACAGTATGCCAGAAGATCGGAGACTGGCACGGGGATGAACTTAGACGGATGCGAAAGGCGAGCACGGAACGAGAAGGAATCGGACGAACGAGTCGCTTTCTTCCCCATCCCAGTCTAACTTGAACCAATTAAGGAACCGGAGAAGACCATACGTGGAGTGGTATCAATGCATTATAACTTCTTCACTCATCAACGCTCTCGTACGTACCATCAGGCAAGAAGCTGCTACGAGAATAGAGAAGAAACATGGGCGATCCGGAGATGGCACGGGGAAGAGGCTGGATTGGAGAGGAGCACGGAACGAGAATGTAAGTAGAGGAGACACATGTACAGAGAAGGATGGTGATGAAACAGGACCCTTCTAAGCACACAAATCGAAACCGAAATTCTCACGAGGATAACACACTCTCCATCGCCATACACGAGCCACCAAGCTAGCAATAAAGCAGGCAGTACGAGTATAAAGAGACTTTGATGGTGTTGAACAGGTTACGCGGAGATATATAAGATGGGGCAGAAGTTGTTGGAACGAGGTTGTGAAGCCAGAAAGATGGAAGATTTGCTCACGGGGATGAGAGAACAATGGCAATATCGTGGAACGATAATCATGATATTGGAGAGAGACAGACGTAAGAAGAGAGGGAAGGTGATGGACGAGTTCCAATCTAAGCATAACATAGAAACATAACTCCACACGAGTGTTGGTATCACCCAATGCCAGTGCGACTCAACACCTCACGAGCCATCACTCTCAGACGAAAGCAGTTGTACGAGTCTTCAAGTCAACAAGAAGAAGGGTGGGAACGGGCAGGATCAATTCAAATAAGTAACGACGCCGAGAAAGCTATGGAACGAGGAACAACAAATGGGAGAAGTATGCAAGCGAACGTGACTGATAGATCTAAAGCGAACCGATACGAACAAAAGAGAGAGAAGACCGAACGAGATAATGCAAAAGATGCTCGAATTTCCACCCGCTACAAGAAAATGGAGTCGAACTATATACGTAGTCTGGTATCAATGCATACCGCCAAACAAACACAAAAAAAAGCAGCCACCCACGGCATGTACACCCAGCATAGGCTACACCCTCCCCTCCCCTCCATCCACCTCCCAGCCTCAGGACTCAGAGTCAACCATCTAAGCACTCCTTGCCACCCTTTCCACCAACCTAAACAAACTGACCGTAAACGTACTTATCCACCCCAGCAATGCCAGGAACAGAAACGCACTCAACGCCCTCTGCCGTCCACAGATGTTGTTATCCAGCCCCCATTTCCCCTCGCCCTCGACGCTGCAGCTCCAGCGGGTATCAAACAGCGTATCAAAAGCAAGACTCAGATTCGCCGAGTCAAAGACTATGAAGACAAGGTCCATCATAACGAGTCTCATCTTGGCCGTGGGTGAGCGGAGCCCGAGCGGTTTCCCGGAGTATTCATCGTAGGTGATGTAGATGAGGTAGACGAGGGCAAGGGCGTCGACGACGATGGCCATGATGGTGGAGGGTTTTTGTTGGAGGTCTTTTTCTTGGGAGAGTTGGAAGATGGTGCAGGCGAAGGCGAGGGCGAGGAGGGAGAGGATCCAGATGAAGGCACGGAAGGCAAGGGGGACCATGGGCGAGTTGAGGAGCATGATTTGCATCTTTTTGTACCAGGAGCGTTGACGTTTTGATTTGGTCTCGGTGAGGAAGAGGAAGTCGTCGTCGTCGTCGCGGAGAGCGGAGGAGCGCGAGCCCCGGCCGTTAGCTTCGAGGTCGGTGCCGGAGGTTTGGATGCCGGCTCGGGAGCCACCACCGCGAGAGGAGGAGGCGAGCCAGGGTTGTGAGAGGGCCGATTGGTCGAGCCACGAGTCGTTGTCAATCTTTTCCGAGTGGGCGGTGCCAGGCGGGTGGGAGACTTCGACAAAGTTGCGCCAGCGAGAGGCAGACTCGCGGGCAGGACGTTGCATTGTGACGGGGGTGGCTTCTCGTTGGGCATCGTGGGCGGAGCGTTCCGGGGGTCGGCGGGCGGCTGTGGGAGGTGGAACAGGGGGTTGAAAGGCTTTGTCGTCGTCGTGAGGTCCTTCGCGGGTTACAACCCATGCTGGAGAGAGTGAAAGTTAGCTTAAATTTTGAAGGAGAGCGGGCAAGGCAGACGAACTCGGGACTGTGCGGACGCCTCGGCCGTGAGCATGGCCGGTTGATTCGGTCTTCTTAAGGGTATCGGAGGTTGTTGCGGCACTACGGACTGATCGGGAACTTATCGAGTAGTCGGCACTACGTAACGACTCGCCCCGAAGATGGCTGTATTGCTGGCTGGCACCGGCGACTCCTCCCTCTCCTCCGCTCCCTCCTCCGCTGCGGCCCATTCCCGGCGGTTGGGCATTCACGGACCGTTTTGCTCTGCCGGATTTGACGGACCGTTTGTCGCTGAGGCCATGATGTCCATGGCCGCCGTGGTGTAGATTTGTGGGGAGTGGGACCCCGTTCGATGCCATAATTGTGACTGGAGCTGATGGTGATGTATGACGATTGTTTGTGTGATGGTGTTTCTATTCCGCGAATCGCAGTCCTCCTTTCTTTCCAACGTTCAACCTTTCTAGACGTTCCTTTGCTCTGTCGTGTGCCGTTTGGGTTTGAGATTGATGGGAGTGAAGATGGGAATTTGAAGAATGCGGAATAGCAGATTCGTAGGATGAAGATGTGATTTGTTTTGGGCCTCTTTTTTCTAACGAATCATAACAGTCGTAAGATGGAGTGGATTGTGGCTTTGCAGGAGGATTGCTGATGATGATGGTGGGAGAAGGTCGATCGGTGTTTGTTGATCCGAAAGCCGCTCGCTACCACGTATGCCAAACAGATTTTGAACGAGAGGTTGGAGAGATGCGAGAGTTTGTTAGGAAACCAGAAAATTGTCGGCGAAAAGCGATCGGTTTAAAGTGAAGTAGAAGCGCTGGAAATGGAGATTGGGAATGGGAAACGAAAGGGAAGGAAAACTGGATATCGTCTTTGTTTCGAGAGTTGCGAATAAGGTTGCGGGCGGGTTAAACTTGATGCGTCTGTAATAAAGTTCCGAGGCCTGGTTACCTACGATGATGGCAACGTTATGCAGCCGTCAACAGGATTTCCCAGATTCTGGGGAAAGGGAAGAGAGAGAGAACCAAACAAAAAAATGTCAAAGAACGAAAGCCCAGAAATACAACAACAGGAAAACGAGAAAAAAAAAGAAGTCAACAAGAGTTTCTGGCTAGAAGAAGAAGAAGAATGAAGATTATCACGACAATAAAAATGGAGTCGCGTGAGAGAGAAGGAGGGAGAGAGGGCGAGAAGGAGGAGAGAAAAGAGGAAGGAGAGGAGAGGAGATTGGGGTAGGGATTAAGGGGAAAGGAACCAGTTGCTGCCGTGGATGAGGTGAGGAACAGCGCCGTGAGATTGCGCCGGGCTGCAAAGGATTGATTGAGGGATGCCTCCAAGACGTTGCACAAATTGAAAGCTTGGTACGGTTGATCTGGGGGCCGGCGATGAATCAGAGAGAGCAAAGGGGGGGATTTCGGGATGCCGATGAGTATTTCGGAGACGAATGATCAATCCCGAATTAATTTACGGTTAGTCGTCGTCGAGGAGGGCTGTCAGTCAACCTTGCGTCGAAAGGACCCTTTCGTTTGGACAGTGGTTCCTCATAAAGCGCTCATGGAAATTTGGAGAGTCTCGCAGGATGGATTTCTCCGACACCACAAAACCCACGGAGATCCGCTTGCCGCCGCGCCTGCAGCTAAATTGGGACAAGAGTCTCGAGACGAACTCTGTCTGCGCCTCGCCCTACTTACGTCACTAGCCAATACCACCTCACCAGCCACTACTTCCACCACTCTGATGGAAGCCTCGAGCACGATGCTGGCGAAAACTCCAACAAACAGAAGCCTCTTCCCAGCTGAATTGCGTCGTCAACGGCGAGATAGACCCTGTCAATCGAAATCCTCTATTTTTTTGCCTCCGTCCTGCCTTTTGACGAGAATATCGTGGATTGAAGCCTTAAAACCCTGATCGTCTTGCCTGCCATTTCCTTGCAAAAGTCGCTTCTCAAACATTTTTTGTCTGCCTCCAGTTCATCGACATCATCACTCTCAAACCCCACCACAAACTTCTTTTTTCCAGCTCAAGCTCACCACTTCTCATCATCATCATCACACCCTCCCATTACGTTGCGCCAACCCAACAAACTCCCCACCATCAGCCCAAATGCGGCTCTACCTCCTCCCCGTCTCCACCAAGCGCTCCCTCCTCTACTGCCATCGTCTCACAACCTCGCAAAAACCACCATCACTCCTCGACAAAGCCACAACGTAAGTTGCATCTTTCCGAATGTTGTGTTTTGTCCTTGGCCATCATTGGCATTCTTTCCCCAAAGCTGTCATGTTTCACCCTGCACGCTGAACCCTTTCCCAATCCTCATCTCCCCATCTTTCCCGATCTCCACATCTCATCTCGCATGTCTCTGCCAATCTCAACTCCGCCTCTTCATCTCCCAAACTCTAATTTCACCTCCGCTCTTCTCACCGCACCGCGACATGTAGCTAACCCCTCTCTCCCTCCAACAAGGCCGCCCAAACCTGGCTCTCCTTCGAGCAAGCCCCCTCCGGCTGGAAAAAGTCCCTAACAACCTGGGGCAACTCCGTCGTCGCACGCATCCCCTTCGAAGAATGGTCTCTCCGCTCAATCCCGCCCGCCTCGTACCGGAAGGCCCAGCTCGCCGCTCAAAAGAAATCCGACCTCAACACCGCCGTTGAAGAGACCGCCGACAACAAGGTTGTGCTGCTGTACCCCAAGGCCATCATCCATGGCGGCGAGAGTGCGATTCTGAAGCGTCTGGAGGAGGTTACAGCGGAGAGATTGGGCGTGCATAAGAAGAGTTTGGTGTGGAATGTGGTGGGCATGCCGATTGTGGCGCCGTTTGCTTTGGTACCGGTGTAAGTTTTCCTCTCCTTCCTGCTCCGGATGCTCTTTCCGGACTGCTGTTCTCTGGGGAAATGCTAACAAAGTTGGTGAATACAGAATCCCAAACATCCCCTTCTTCTACCTCGCCTACCGCGCCTACTGCAACTACACCGCCTACCAAGGCGGCCTCCACCTCCAGTCTCTGCTCCGCTCAAACTCGATCCTTACCCGTCCCTCGCCTGAGCTCGACGATATCTACAAGCAACAGCCCGTTCGTCTCTTTCCTTCAAAGGAGATCACCCCGAGTGGTAAGGTCATTGGCGAGGTGACTGAAAGTAGTGAGCAGGCGGAGATTGTGGAGGATGTCCTGCGGGACGGAGAAGAGGAGAGAATGGTGCTTACGCTCGAGACGGCCCGGGTTATTGGAGAGAGGCTGGGGGTGCCAGATTTGGCGGTGGAGTGTGAGAGGGCGGTTAGGCAGGTTGAGAAGAGGATTGAAGAGGATAGGGTTAAGAAAGCGGCTGGGGTGAAGAAGGAGAATTAGGAGATGGCAATGAGGAGTAGATTGTGTCATGGTTATGCCAATTGATGGCATGAATTGTCTATGTGGACGAAGGTGGGGAATAATGGATTAGGTAGATACCCGGTGGATAGAATATTCACCAGAGGATGGAAATGGTTATTGTGTACGATATGGTAGACTGATGCATGTAATTGAGATCTAATTAGAGTTCGATAAAGTTTTAAGGTTCAGATCCGTGGCTCAAACGCAATAACGAGCTGCCGTTTACGCTGTCGTTTACGGTGCCTAACATTCAAATTTAGAGCTTTTAAGGTTTAAGGTTTACTAACCACGAGCACCGAACACTCTCCTTGGGGATCTCCGAGACTGTCCATCCAGAGAATCGTGGTTTCACTGTTATTGCGGATCTTCGATGACTTGCAGCGAGATTGGAATGTTTCAGCGGCTCTGGTCTGCTGCCATTTTTAGATCCTCAGGACAACGTTGCCTCGTACCCTGAAAAGAGTTTGTTTGGTGATGTTCTTGCCACTGGCGGAAGTGCCTACCGGGAGAAGAATGGCTCCTGACATGTAAGGCCTGCTGCCTCAGGAATTTCTGGTAATGTGGCTGGTGATGTGGCTTGGACTTTCGAGCCTGGGGTGGCGCCGAGGCTTGTGGGGCGGGAATGGGAGGGACGTTTGTTATTGAAATATGTTGCCTTCTGAGGAGACAAGGTCTTTTGATCCCGTCGAGCGGGTCTTCTTTTCGGCACTGGTTTATAAGGCCATCTGAGGATGAAACGGACGACTTGAAAGCTTTAAAGGATGGGCTTCGCTGTACCTGGTCTTGAACAAAGTCAGAGGTTTTGGAGAGTGTTTAACGAGTTGTTGAGGTGACATGAACCAAGATCGGAAGAAGAGGCTTCGGCATGCCGATATCAGAGTCTCTATGGCCTAACTGGTTAGGGCGTTCGACTGTTACTGTTTCAAGCATGGTAAATGCTTAATCCTGGAAGCAATCGAAAGATTCTCAGTTCAATCCTGAGTAGGGACGAAGATACTTCTTTAGGTGCCATTTTTAAGGTTTTAACTATCGTCTGGCGATTTCTTCCAAACAAAATCGAGACCGGACGTAGAACTCGGCAAACTGTTATCAAGGTCTCTATGGCCTAACTGGTTAGGGCGTTCGACTGTTAAGAGCAATCGAAAGATTCTCAGTTCGATCCTGAGTAGGGACGAAGGTACTCCTTTTGTTGCGCATCTGGGGAGTGTCGTCAACTCGGAATGTTTGCTACGCTGTGGTGGAGCTCCGCTTCGGGTTAGTTAAGGCCAGCCCTACAGTCAGGCAATTATCTTATCAATCTCATCAGTTCTAGGCGAGGCTAGTTTAAACTAGTGGACGTGCCAGGCGAGCGGATCTAAGCAAGCCAGACTTCGCCTCCCCTCCACTCGCTCACTCAACAACACAACTCTCCACGCAAACGACTTTTTTTCCTCCCCTCCCCTCCACCACCTCGCGAACCAACATCGGGTTTTCTGGGGGCCTTTTGAATACCAAGTTTTGTCAGATTAACTAGGACCGATAAACTCCTGGAATTCCACGGAAGCCGCTCGCCCAAACGACCACTTCCTACCAGCCGAACATTCCTGACGACCAAGGAATCTCGACTAACACCTCCCCTCGGAAATAACAACTGCCTACATTTTCTTTTCAACAGAGTACAAGTCATCACCGAGCGGCTTTCCATCTCTTCCCATCCTCCAACACTTCACCACCAACACTCCTCCCTCACCACCGCACCATCCCACGTTGACCCTGCCCTTTCCTCTCCCACTGGACGAACTGAACGGGTAACCACAACAACCAAAAGCCGCCAACGAATCCATCAACTCTTTCGTACTTGTCTTACGCCTTGTTCTTGAAGCGAGCTTTCTTTCTTGCTTGCTTCTGTTAATCCTTTCTCTCCTCCCTCTCCGACCAAACTTCTTTTCTGTTCATATTCCGACAAGATGCCTCCACTCCCTGCCTCACGACCCCTCCCTAATAAGGAGGACATTAAGGAAACGTGCGTATCCCGCTCATGACAAGTTGGTGATTGGTGATGTTTGCAAGGCTGACACTTTTTCGAAACACAGTTGGGAGTACCTCGAGGATGGCATCACAAGGATCATGAACAACTTGAAGGACGGAATGGACATGCCAACTGTATGTGTCCTCACCCCCACCTCTCCCGGTACATCTGCTAACTAGTCTTTTTTAGTACATGGGAATCTACACGTGCGTTAACCATCCAGCAATCGCTTTTCCGCCCGATGAATCAACTAACGTGTCTTTAGAGCTGTTCACAACTTTTGTACATCACTCAAAGGCGCTACAGGGGCCCCAAACACACTTGGAGGTGGAGCTCGTGGAGGTACGTTTACTGTGAGAAAAGGTGATGGCAGGCATAGTAATGCTAACCAACAAGGCTTAGGGGCACATCTTCTAGGAGAGGAGCTTTACCAAAACCTCATCGAGTTTCTCAAGAAGCACCTGCAGCAACTCAAGGAGGTATGTTTTCGGCAAAGTTTGTTGGGTCTTCCGGGCGGCTGCTAACATGTCATGTCCACGTATAGGCCTCGAGCCAACACACGGATGAAGCTTTGCTACAGTTCTACATTCGGGAATGGAATCGGTACACGACGGCGGCCAAGTTCATCAACCATCAGTTCAAATACCTCAACAGACATTGGGTCAAGAGAGAGATGGATGAGGGAAAGAAGGGCATCTACGACGTTTATACCCTGCACTTGGTTCGATGGAAGGTCGACTTGTTTGAGGAGGTCCAGAAGCACATTATGGATGCCGTCCTCAAGCTTGTAGAGAAGCAGAGAAACGGAGAGACAATCGAGACTGGTATTATCAAGCAGATTGTGGACTCTTTCGGTGGGTACCCTCGGTTGGATTGGATGGGGTGGATGCTAACGTTGTTCAGTTTCCCTTGGTTTGGATGAGTCGGATTCGGCAAAGTCGACACTTGATGTCTACAAGAAGCACTTCCAGGAGCCATTCATCGCAGCAACCACCGACTACTACCGTACCGAATCGAAGCACTTTGTCGCCGAGAACAGCGTTGTGGAGTACATGAACAAGGCCGAGACTAGGTTGAACGAGGAGGAGAAGCGTGTCGAGCTCTATCTCCACCCCGACATTCACCAACCACTGATGAAGGCTTGTCAAAAAGTCCTCATTAGTGAGCACGCCGAGCTCTTGCAAGGAGAGTTCCAGCAGTTGTTGGACGAGAACAGACAGGATGATTTGGCCAGAATGTACAACCTCTTGTCACGGATTCCCGAAGGTCTCGACCCACTCCGAAGGAAGTTTGCTACCCACGTCCGGAATGCCGGTCTTGCGGCTGTCGAGAAGTACGCAAAGGAGGCTGGAGATGTCATTGTGAGTGTTTTGGTGGATTGAATGGAAAGTTTGAGACTAACAGCCTGCAGGATCCAAAAGTTTACGTCGATTCGCTGTTGGAGGTTCACACTCACTACCACAACATGGTCAACTTTGCGTTCAAGGGTGAGGCTGAGTTTGTCCGAAGCTTGGACAATGCATGCAGGGAGTACGTCAATCGTAACCAGGTTTGCAAGTCGGCTTCGACAAAGTCGCCTGAATTGCTCGCCAAGTATGCCGATACTTTGTTGCGCAAGACCGCAAAGGCCTCAGAGGAGGTCGACTTGGAAGCTAAGCTGCAGGATATCGTAAGTCTATGAACATTTGTACAATGACCACCCGCTAACCTGCTCAGATGACTGTTTTCAAGTACGTCGAGGACAAGGACGTTTTCCAAAAGTTCTACTCCAGAATGTTGGCCAAACGCTTGGTAAACTCACAGAGTGCCACCGACGATGCCGAGACCAGCATGATTGGAAAGCTGAAGGAAGAGTGTGGTTTCGAGTATACCAACAAGTTGCAGCGTATGTTCCAGGATATGCAGCTCTCAAAAGATCTCAACGACTCCTACAAGGAGTGGCTCAACAACAAGGACGAGAAGGCGCCTTGTGACTTTGGCGTACAGGTTCTTGGAACCTCCTTCTGGCCGCTCAACCCTCCAGCCACCTCATTCAACCCTCCAGAAGTCATCACCGAGACCTACACCAAGTTCCAAAAGTTCTACGACGAGAAGCACAGTGGCCGCAAGCTCACATGGCTCTGGCATTTGTGCAAGGGTGAGCTCAAGACTACATACTGCAAATCCACCAAGGTCCCATACACCCTGCAAGTTAGCACCTATCAGATGGGTGTCCTCCTCCTCTTCAACGATTCGGATAGCTTGACCTACGAGGCGATCCAGCAGTCTACTGCACTTAACAAGGAGACTCTCGATCCAGCCTTGGCTATCTTCCTCAAGGCCCGAATTCTCTCCATCCGCGCCCCAGTCACTAAGGTTGGCCCTGGCGCTACATTTGACCTTAACCTGGATTTCAAGTCGAAGAAGATCAGAGTCAACCTCAACTTGACTGTCAAGGCGGAACATAAGGCTGAGGCTGAGGATACCCACAAGACTATCGAGGAGGACCGTAAGCTTTTGATGCAGGTTAGTAAAATCGTTTCTCTTCTCTCTCGTGCAATGCTAACAATGTCCAGGCTGTCATCGTCCGTATCATGAAGGCTCGCCAAACCCTCTCACACGTTGTTCTCGTCCAGGAAACCATCGCCCAGATCAAGTCTCGATTCTCCCCCAAGGTGCCGGACGTCAAGAAGTGTATAGACATGTTGATCGAGAAGGAATACCTCCAGCGTATCGAGGGCGAGAAGTTGAGATACTTGGCTTAAATGTCGCGCCGTTTTGTCGTTGGTTCCAGTTGCCTCTTTTCCCCTACTACACCCTACTTTTATCTATCCCATGTGGGCTTGTAGGTTGATTTATTAGCTATTATTCCTTTTTCTTCTCACTTTTTTTCCGTACGGTTTATTATTCTCTCCCTGTTCCTCCTACATCCTGGGTCTTTTTCGGGTTGTTTTCGCTTTTTACATCATGAAGTTTGCACTTGTTATGGGTTTCATGCTTTTCAGTTATACTTTTTTTCCCTCGCATCTCTCCGACCACTAACGCTGACACCACATATGCTGGACTTTTTCTTTTCTTCGGAGGCATTTGTAGAGGAGATTTGTGGAGGCAAAAGAATTAGCTATTAGGGGTTTGTGGGGTTTGTAGGTGAAGGATGGTAGATTAGCTAGCTGGCGCCCGAGTCTGGAATAGATTTGGGAGTTTGACTACGGTTTATGTGCTATGTGCTTGACGTGGTGTGTTTGCTAGGGCGGTTATGCATGTGCTTGTGAGAGTGACCGTAGTTTGGGAATGTATGTGTGAGGGGTAGGTGTTGGCTCAGGAGTATGTGGAGATGTGAGATATTGTGATGAAGAAGGTAGCAGTTTATGGCTTGTGAATGATTGCGGCCATGTCTGTATGACTCGTATTTATGACTGTACTTCGCCTCTTAGTTTCCTCATTCGTGCCCCTTCTTCTATTGCGGATGGCTAGATTCTCGTACGTTGAAGTCACTGTCTTACGTTCTTTTGATGACTTGACACCGTGAAACGGTCTCTTTCGCGATCGCGATCTAGGATCCTTCATTTAGGAAAAGCCGTGTCATAGCTTGTTCAATCAACGTTGCAACCTCTCATTCAGGTTGAATCATTGATGAACAACCTCTCGTTTCGTCGAAATGTGCGGTAAATTCTTCATAACGTCCCCGTGAGAACTTCTACCGCCTTCTTACGAATCGTCAAAACTGAGGCTCGTACGTTGTGAGTTCTCCTCTTCGGGCATTTCAAGTTCGTGGTACTTCTCGACATCCATCACTGGTATTCAAGAGAATGCTTCGATGACTTGATGTCTTCTGTGCTGGCGTCCTGACGGAATGTGAATCCTGACAAAGTACTAGCTATGGAACGTGATCTCCTTCCAACCTTTCCACTTTTCTTCTCTGGACGGACTGGTCGTAAGGTGATGTGGTATCCAATAGACTTTTCTGCAGTGCTGACTTCTTGTGTCGATGTCGAGCTTGCTCGGCTCCCAAGACTGCGTGTGTGGAAGGCGACATCCAATGGACTTTTCTGCACGTAGACTTCCCTGTGAATTGTGCAGGTCGGTCAAACTGTCTTTTTAACTTTCTGCTTGCGTATGGTTTTCTGGTTCGAGAGTGTGTGTCGTGGGTGACTCCATGCCAGTGGTGAAATTTCGAAATACGTATAAATGGTTGAAATCCTTGAGTATACTCGTAACCTTCTCGGCTCCATTCAACTCGTGCTCGTGCTTCTTGCCCTTCAGCTGTGGAACTTTTCGTTCCATCGATGCATCTTCATCATGGACTCGGACGTGAGTTGGCTCTTGCACGTGTTGTGTTCTCCTTACATGTATACAGTGTTCTGTGGTCTTGATGAGTGCGTAACTCTTGGTACATGGTCGTTTAGGGAAGTTGTTTTATAAGAAGAGTTATTGGGCGTGTTGGGTGTGGAAGGGAATGCATGCTCTTGCGTGAACCACGTGGGTGGTTGTTTCTTTGCCAGATTTCCCGATCCTACTATACTTCTTGGAATCTATGATGGGATGTTTGCTTCTCAAGCCCGTGACTAGTTCACGTCCAGTAGCTTGTTACTTGTGAAGCTTCTTCTCGTTCATTGACTGCGCGGAATGGTCATATCTGATAGCGAGCTTGGATGCTCATATCATCCTTGCGATGCTTGCAGTGCTGATACTTTGTCCATCTCTCGTATTGGGGTGCGTAGGATATGAGTTTTTAAGAGCTTTAACAGAAGGCGTTGTGGGCTCCTGTACGCGTTCTCCTGCGTTGGGAGTCAGAAGGCCACTGTAGTCTCAAAGATATCTACGTGCTGAGCTCGATCATCGTAATCGGCAGTTTTGCAGTTGATGAGAGTAAATGGTTTGTACGTAGAAGCTCGTATTTCAAGCTCTTTCATGTCTGTTGTTTGGTTAGTAACGTACGCCGACAAGTACATCAGTTGTTAAGAAGCTGTGTTTGTGGACGTCACGGTTCTCTAACTGTTTCGCCACTGGTGGATTCATGGAATTTGTATGTTGGCTGATGTGCGTGCGCAGGTATCAGACAATGGTGTTTATCGTTTGATACCATGTTTGTTCTTTTCTGGTATGGGAAGTGGGTCGCTCGTTCGTATTATGGTCCAGGTGTTTACTCGTGTCGATCCATCCCCTGTCTCTGGTACTTACTTACTTTCTTCTAACGCGTGTGGCGATTTTATGAGACGGTGAATTTTGCAGTGGGCTATATCCGTAAACGAGTACTACAATGACACTGTATATCGATATGCTCATGCTTATGGTAGGTTATTCTGATGGTACCATGATATTAAATACATCGTGGCAGAAGGTCCTAGATCCTTTTAAATGAGCCAAGGCAAAGGTCCTTCTACTAAGAGTCATCGTAAGACCACGCTTTCCTTCCCTCTCGGGCGGGAATATCATGAACTCACCGTCTCTTGGCACTGTCGTTGGAACTACTAGTACTTCCCCGTGATATCGATAGGAGATCTTTCGATACTCGTTTGGTGTCTCTTCAAGTTCCGTCCATGGGTAAACTCGAAATGAAGATACTACACAAGCTCCTTGCATGGTGACAAAGTACAAGCAGAGAACTGTGTAAATCCTAATGAGAAAGAGCAAAGTCGTAAATTGCTCGTGTGAGCCTCGTAGCATACGCATAGCAATTCTAGCTTCTTTCTGATCTCTGAGTATACACATATTGATGATCAATTGGTATTATCAGTCGACTAGTCTTCGACGTAAGGGTTTGCTGATCGATAAAATGATGTGTGCCGATGCGTACGTACGCGCGTGCTCGTCTCTGCTTAAACCCTTACTCCTTGCTCATTTGCTTCAAGCTTGATCATGCGTATGTCGATTACGATTACTTCTATAGCCTAAGCATACTTCCCCATTGCCTCAAACTTGAAGTAGTCAAGTATGTATTGATTACTTAGAGTTCTGTCTCGTACTGACCGATACGATAGTACAAATAAGTAGCGTATTCCATTGTCTACACGGCATTGATTTATGCAAGCTTGCAACAAAGGTCAAATTTCCGTGAAGTGGCTCAATGAAGCCAAGTGAAAAAATTTCCTTTTCATTGGAAGTATTTTTGGAGAGTACCTAAAAACCAAAATAATAAACGACGAGAGCAGGATTTGAACCTGCGCATCCAGAGGATAACAGATTTCTAATCTGTCGCTTTAGACCACTCAGCCATCTCGCCTTTGCTTGCTGTTAGCCCAAATAATTTGATATGATAACACAAATCATTAGCTTCTGAAAGATCTCCTGCTGACCCTCGTTCCTTGTGTACATGAGCGATAGAGATTAGTATGACGCTCGTGCGGATGAGTATGTAGCTAGTATGAGCGACTCGTACTTCGAGAAGTCGACTGCTGCAAGTTGCCATCGTGAGATAGTATTGCCCATTTATGGTGCTTCGAGCCGTATATAAGTGACAGTTTACCTTCATTCTCCAGTGTATACTAGGATCTGGTGAGTCCGTGCAACATTTACAACCTCTGTGCAGGTGGTATAGTACTATCCGTACTAAGACTGGCTGAAGCTTCGAGCTTCCATGTACTCATGCTACATATATTCTCATTACGAGTCCTTCTTTCGTACAGCAAATTAACCTTTTTGGCGTGTTCTGATCAAGCTCCACGATGTGAATTTCTGGATATCGACACGGCCGTAAGCTCATCAGAAGCAACAGTGGTGACTTTAAAAACACTGGGAACGAACATGAATAGGCTCGTACAAAGCCGCCTGTCGTTCTTTGCTTCATTTCTGGTATCTGGTTGATGTGCCACTAAGTAGCTAGTACTTCTCAAATGCGATTACTCGTACTTCTTCCGAATGATGTCCAAGTTTGCAAGCATTTATGCTCGCTGGTGAGAGCACTCGAGGTCAGGCTTGTGTGCAGTCGTGCAGCAATCTCCCTGCTTCCTGCTCGTTCTGTACCTGCTCATCTCGTACGATGGTCGATAGAAAAATATCTCGCAAACACACAGCCTGGAAGAAGTCGAGTAGAAGATTCTTCCTAATCTAGCCACAGTAGTGCGTGATGCAAAGTTCTGGTGCATGTTGTTGACGACAGGTCTCTTTCCCGTTCTTCCTCAACCTTCCTCTTCGTCCCCTTGTACTAGTACCTAACAATCGAGTAAGTATGTTTACCTCTTTGGCGTGCGTAGTTGTGTCTAGACGATCTCGAAGTTGCTTGCGTATGAGGAATCATGATGCCTTGTGCGTATGTTTTGCACGAATACGTGGCTGGTCTTGAACAGTAGTATGTTATAACGTTATCTCGTATCTCTCTCGCTATTGAAACTTTTTGATCAACTGGTGCGTGCATACGACCTTTTCGGTTTCCGTACTATTCATCCCCGTGCAACGTACTTAAGTACATGCGCGCGAGACCTTCTTGGACGTCTCCGATGCTGGATCACCGTCGACGCTGTCTGGCCCTTGGGTACTTTCTTTTGCGGATGTCTGTACGGATACGTGTAGTTTCGCGTAGGATGAGCGCTTTCGATACTCAGATGGAGCGTAGTTCCAGGCTCGTTGTAAGGAAGAGGTCGTGAAATTGCGTGGAGTCCAGTCGAAGAAAAGTGCGTAGTATGAAATCCTTCTTCTTGCTTGCTAGTGTTGGGAGAAGGAAGGAAGGGGAAGGGCATGCTTTTATTGCCAAACTAGAAGTCCGGGACGATTCACAACAAAGTATATAAACTCCTCGGACATAACCTTGATCAAGCACAGCATATTCTGAACCCAGAGACGATCAACACTTCAATCCGACAGAAAGCATTTGAGTAGATATACGATTTTCCTACATACACAGCACATCCAACTCACCAATACCACCACAAATTACATCAAATCACAAGGCACAATACACAAAACACACAAAGATTGCTTGAACAAAACCATAAATTAACCAAACCCAGAAAAGCAGTTAACCGACGTACCCCAAAATAAACCGAAAAAATAACCCATAAGGCGGCCGTTACAAGGAAAACAACAATCGAAAGTAAAGTACCCAACCCAAAGCAGAGAGAGAGAAGAGAAAGAAAAGAGGTAACCACCCAAGCCAGCATCACATCGTAAACAATCAACTACAACTCAAGCTACCTAAGCAAACCCCCAGATGACATCTACTTCTTCTCAGCCTCATGAACTGGCTTATCCAACGCCTCGAGCGGCAGTGGCTCCAAGTTCCAGATGGTCTCGGCATACTCGAGGATGGCACGGTCGGCGGAGAAGAATCCCATGTTTGCGACGGAGATGATGGAGGATCTGGCCCACTCGTCCTTCTTGACGAAGGCCTCGTCGACGAGAGCGTGGGTCTTGATGTAGGATCCAAAGTCATCAGAGACGAGGTAGTAGTCACCTCCCTCGGCGACAGAGTGAAGGAGACTGGAGAAGGTGGAGGCGTCACCGAAGGTTCCGGCCTCGATGGAGTCGCACACCTCCTTGAGGAGTGGGTCCATCTCGGTCTTTCCGTAGCGGTGGGCGAAGCGGAGCTCCTCGACGGACTCGGCGAGAGCACCGAAGAGGAAGATGTTCTCCTCACCAATCTCACGGGTGATTTCGATGTTGGCACCATCGCAAGTTCCAATGATGAGACCACCGTTGATGACGAACTTCATGTTTGAGGTTCCGGAGGCCTCAGTACCAGCGGTGGAGATGTGCTCAGAGATATCGGAGGCTGGGACGATGAGCTCGGCCTTGGAGACATTGTAATCCTCGATGAAGATGACCTTGAGGAGATCTCCAATCTCTGGGTCGTTGTTGACAACGTCTCCGACGGCGGTGATGAGACGGATGATGGTCTTGGCCATCCAGTAACCTGGAGCAGCCTTTCCTCCAAAGATGGAGACTCTTGGAACAACGGACTTGCGCTCCTCTGGAGACATCTTCTTGAGGGAAAGGTATCTGTGGATGACACCAAAGATGTTCATCTGCTGACGCTTGTACTCGTGAATACGCTTGACCTGGATATCAAAGAGAGCATGTGGGTTGACAGCAATGCCAGTGGTATCCTTAATGAATCTGGCAAGGCGGACCTTGTTGGCCAACTTGATATCCATCCACTCATCGACGAAAGCAGAGTCGTCAGCCCACTTCTCAAGACCCTTGAGCAGGGAGGTATCCTTGAGGAAGTCGTATCCGCCGAGAGCGTGAGCAATGTGGTCGGAGAGCTTTGGGTTGCACTGGTGGAGCCAACGGCGGGGAGTAATACCGTTGGTGACGTTGGTGAAGCGGTCTGGGCCAAAGACACGGACAAAGTCCTTGAAGATGGTGGTCTTGATGAGGTCAGAATGGAGCTCGGCAACACCGTTGACCTTGTGGGAACCAATAATGGCGAGGTAGGCCATACGGATGCACTGTGGCTGGGACTCCTCAATGATGGAGACGGCGGAGAGAAGTTCACGGTCCTTGGGGAACTTCTTCTCGACGGATTGCAGGAAGAACAAGTTAATGTCGTAGATGATCTGCAAGTGACGAGGAAGCAAGTGCTGGAGGAGTGGGACGGACCACTTCTCCAAAGCCTCGGGAAGAACGGTATGGTTGGTGTAGGAGAATACGCGGGTGACAATGTCCCAAGCGGTATCCCAGTCGAGCTTCTCAATATCGACCAAGATTCTCTGCAACTCTGGGATGGCAAGAGTAGGATGGGTATCGTTGAGCTGGATAGCAACCTGGTCTGGGAACTCAGACCATGGGCGGTGAGTCTTCTTGAAACGACGGACAATATCGTAGAGAGAGGCGGCAACCCAGAAGTACTGCTGCTTAAGACGAAGCTCCTTTCCGCTGTCAATGTTATCGTTGGGGTACAAGACGGCGGAGATGGTTTCGGCTCTCTGCTGGGAGCTCATGGCATTGTCGTAGTCTCCAGCGTTGAACTTTTGGAAGTCAAACTCGCCGTTAGCGGCCTTTGACGACCAAAGACGGAGGTTGTTGCAGTTGGCGGTATCGTAACCTGGAATTGGCACATCGAAGGCAATGGCCTGGACGATCTCTCCTCCTTCCCAGACCTTGACGCGCTTTCCATTCTCGTCACTATTCTTCGTTAGCCCGGCTCCTGCCTCTTGGCTGTTGTCCAACTTACAGCTTCTCACGGACACCACCGTAGAACATAATGTCGACGCTGATATCGTGTCTTGGGAACTCCCATGGGTTAAAATCGAGCCAGTAATCTGGCACCTCAACCTGGTAACCGTCGACGATTTCCTGCTTGAAGATACCATACTTGTATCTCAAACCGTAACCCCAGGCTGGGAAGTTGAGGGTAGCCAGCGAGTCGAGGAAACAAGCGGCAAGACGTCCGAGACCTCCGTTACCCAAGGCAGCATCTCTCTCCTGGTCGATAGCATCCTCAATGCGGAATCCCAACTCGCCAATGCCGGATCTAACGACATCCTTGACACCACAGTTGAGCATGGCATTGTCTAATGTTCGTCCCATAAGGAACTCGAGGGAGAGGTCTGGTCACCGAGTCAGCAAGGTTCCTCTCGAGTGAGAATTGAGTCAACTTACAGTAGACACGCTTCTGGTCACGGAAAGTCTGCTGTTGTTGTGTGTGGTTCCAGGCGACAATCAGTCTGTCTCTCAACGCCAAAGCGGTTCCAGAGTATGCTCCACTACACTTTTGTTAGCTTTTTGTTCCTTCTTCACCTCGTCGCAAGGTGCCACTTACACATCGTCGCAGTTGTACATGGAACGAGCCAATGTAGTCTCGACATGTCTGACAAACTCCTTCTGGAACTCTTCTTTTGACTTGAATTCTCCTGCCTCAAACTTCCTCCACATGTCCCGGAGATGGCGGGGAACAGACGCCTCGACGGCCTTGATCTCCTTGAGGCCGAAACCGGTGGCCGTACGCTTGTGTCGTGGGCGAGCTGGAGGCTCTGTGATGCCCGGTGACGGTGGAGTCACCAACTTTCCGTAACTCGACATGATTGTGGTGGTTGTTGTTTTGTGTGTTTTGTGGTGGTGGTGGAGAGGATAAGAGTACTAGGCGACTTGTCGTTTCCGTTTGCTTGGTGACGAACAAGTGAACACGAGGCGAGAATCCGAGGCGAAGGACGGAAGGATGTTGGGAGAAGCAAGGAGGAAGGAGGATGGAATAACTAGAAATTCTGAGTCGAGGTCGGGGCAGCAGGTTAGATATGTACGGCGGGGCAAAGGAGGGGCAATCAAGGGTGGCATGGTTCCTGTGGAGTACAGGTGAGGCGAGGCGAGAAAACTTACAAGGCGGGTGGAGCGTAAAAGCAAGAGGCAGAACAAGATCTTGCCGGAAAACTACAATGGGATTGGTGGGTTGGATGGGCCGGAAACGGAAACGAGGTTCAGTATGGGAGGAGGGGCAAGCGGGATATTGCAAAGCTGTCTGCCATCATCAGAACGACCGTGCTGGCTCGACCCTCATGGAAACCTGGTGGCCACACTTTGTAAGTAGGCTGGCGGAACCTTGTAGGCATCAGCCAGTTGTTCACTTGAGCTCTCTCCAACGCGGTAAGCTTCGCAATTGGCTCAGCTTATCGGCCAGAATTGGTACAGTTGGCACAGAAATGGTAGAAGTTGTATCCCCTTGTGGGGTAAAGTAGAGTTAGGAGAACAGCTCATCTACACACTCGAGGTATCGTATATATTGCTGCCATTCTCAGGGGCCCAATCTTCACCGAAGGCACAATTCTCATCGACATTCTTCTCCTGTTGATCCCCCTCACTTTGACAGTTCAATTCAGCTCTCCCACTGGTCAATTGTTCCACTGATCCACGGTAGAAACGCAGACAGCACTCTCGAAGGAACGAGTGGCACTTTGATATTCGGACCTTGGCAATGACGAAACTAAGGGAATAGACAATCTTTCGAGTATTCCGAATAGGAATTAGGCCGTCCCAATCACATGAAGCATGCATAGGATCGGAATAATCAGTGTGGATGGGACAAATTATCTCACGAACCCAAGCAGCCCCACGCAACAACAGCCGGCGAACTCCCTCGACCCATCTTGAGACACCCAACTCCACCCAGACCTCGTTCCCGCACTCATTCGGGTAGTAGTCGATACGGTAAATATAGTAGCCGAGACTACCCAGTAGGCAGCGCTAAACAGACGATTCATCCGTAGAAATTTTAGCGTTGTTTTGACGAGCGTTTGGGCGTGAGATTCCAGTGTTGAAACAAGCTTGATTTCTACCGTCCCGGTGCACTGAAACGGGCAAGTCGAATGCTGTGTATGAGATTCCTGGAACGGCTGTGCAACTTTGAGCAATCTATTTCTCCGGCAATCGATAGCATCCATGGGGGCATTGATAACCAAGATTCGATAGAGGGTCGGAGGAAGACAATCGCATTTGTTGGTGGTGATCCAGAATTCCAATCCCTTTCGACAGCCTCCGGGATATCGAGCTGTTGGGGTCCAACGTTACGAGAGGAAGGAATGTCGTTGAGAATCTGCATTTGAATCCCGTCCACCGCAGTAGGCTGCCTACGCACATGTAGAAGTACATCAGAAACACACGCAGTGACGTACTCATCAAGATGAGACGAGCCAGATGCTGCACACAACCGTTTCTTCACATTCGCCAAAAGAAAGGAAAGCAACGACAAAGAGAGCCTAACTGACCGTTCCAAACCTCCCATTCGTCCACGACAACTGCATCCTGCACAAACAATCCAAATGAAACCTCTTTGGCGTTCGTGAAAGAGACAGACAACACACTTGTTGAGGAGCCTAGTCCATGCCGATTTCCGTGGTGGCAACCTGTCATGAAAGAAAACTTCGGCGTTAAGAATCCCATTGGCGAACGGAGCAAAGACGATGTAATAGGGGTTTGCATGTCGACGCCGGAATCTGCTTGCTTGCAGTTGGTGATCTTCGTTGCGTCCTCCTCCGAATGAACAGTGCAAGGCGGGGTATCATGGCGGGGTAACGGGGCTCTCGTCCGCGGGCCAGGCGAGAAAAGTTGACTTCCAGAAGGCCACCACTCCAAAGAATGACAAAATATGAAAAACGATGAAGCTCAATTGCCATCATGGAGGCCGCCCATGGCAAAATCTTGAACAGTAAACGAATCCATGTAAGGAGGAGGGAACAAACGGAAGGAGAGGCCTCCCAGGGTGCTTCGCTTGGCACGCATCACGTGTCTATTCCGCACCTGGACCGTGCGCATCATCCCAAGCCAATCCACCAACCGCCTCAAGCACACCTCGACACCTCCCATTAGCGACGCCATCACATCCATACCGATACCACCATGTCTGCCGATGCTTCCGCCGCCGCCGTTTCCGAGCCGTAAGACACACCTACCGACCGATGCTCAGACCGATGGGCTACGATTGCTGGACGAAGGATTGGGACTGACGAAACAACTAGGCTCGACCTCGTACGCCTTTCCCTCGATGAATTGGTCTACGTCAAGCTCAGAGGCGATAGAGAGTTGAAGGGAAGATTACATGTATGTGTCGACCGGATGGATGGCTTAGGAGTGGAGACTGATTGGTGGAATAGGCGTATGATTCGCATTGCAACTTGGTGCTGGGTGATGTTGAGGAGACGATATATCTTGTGTCGTCCGACGAGGCGGACCAGGAAGTACGGGTGAGTGGACTCGAATCCTGGTGAGGGTTGAAGGAATGCGCAAATGCTGACGGTCAACAGACGGTCAAGAAGCAGATTGAGATGTTGTTCGTGAGAGGAGATGGAGTGGTGTTGATATCACCCCAAGCACAGTAAGGTTCTGTCGATATTGCAAGGAGTAATAGGGCAGGATGGCGTGAAGTGGTAGGGGGGCTGTTTTTATAATGTTAATCGGAGTTCTGGGTTTTTTTACTCGTCATAATGGACATGGATATTTTTTCCACGAATCGCTGTTCCGCACCTCTCACTCACTCGCTCACATCACATTTGTGCATCGTTGATTCTGCAGGACAGTTGGGAATTGCTTGCAAAAGAAAACAAAAACTGATATTGCCCCATTTTGTAATCCATCTACAATGCGATTCCGTGCAATGCAACCCGTCTAATAGTGTACAAGTCCACCTCCCACCCTCCATCCAAGATTCCACCGCACTATCCAGTAATCCATCAAGATCCCTTCAATCGGCAGCAAATCATTCCCAACTCTCCACTGCTCCATTATCCATCCATCCCACCCCACCTCAGCCTCACTTCCGCCCTCAATTCCTCCCTAACCCAGCCATTGAAAGCCGGCTGTGCGAAAATGAAGATGCCAGCCCGCTCTACTCCTTCCTAGCATTCTTCCTCTCCTCCGCCGCCCTATTATGCCTCACCTCCGCCCGTCTCCTCTCACCACCATCCTTCTTCTTCGGCCTCTTCTCTTCCTTCAACACGACGCCGGCATCCCCCCCAAACTGAGACGTAGCCAGCACCCGAAACTTCTCCCTGAACCGGAGGATGTAGCGTCGGTCCCTGGCGGGCTCAATTCCGAGCTCGCGGAACTGCTTGGTGCTGAGCTTGAAGAACTCTTCCCACGACGGGAACTTGTCGGCGTGCTGGACGGTGTTGCGCCCGATCTTGGTGAGGAAGGTGGGGACGTCGGGGACGGTTGGGGATGGTTGGGGGACGGGGAGCGGCTCGAGTGTGACGTGGAGGGAGCGCGTGGCTGCGGCGGTGAAGGTCGTGGGACGAGTGAACGCCAGGCGGCGGAAGAGGAGGGACATGGTGTCTTCTGTGGGTTTGTGGTGGTGCCTGACGATTCTGGCGGATGGAGATGCGGATGGTGAGGATGAAATTCTTAGGCACGTGTGGATTCGGCTAGGCTGGATGCGGGTGGAGATGTGTGGTAAAGCGGCGGGTGGATCTGATAAGAGATGGAGATGATTCATTGCCGGATTGAGACTTTCGATTCAGAGACCGATTGCAATTACAACCTTTAGAGATCACCAGTATTTCCTGTGCATAAAAGAAATCGGTGACGAGAAGGAGGGTTTTTATTAGAGTTACAGATTGCGTTATTCACTAACAAGGCACTCTGTAAAGGCAGATCAAGCACAGAAGAAACACCACTGAATGAGAAGTAATACCCAAGATATAATCCAAAATTATAAGTACAAAAGACAACGGATTAGTGTACTCTACATCAAATCATAAACGCCTTGCCAGTGCACAGAAGAAAACCGCAAACCCGGATCGACCCTCCTCTACTTCTTCAACTTCTCGGTCAACTCTGGGACAGCCTCAAACAAGTCGGCAACGAGACCGACATCAGCAACCTGGAAGATTGGGGCATCAGGATCTAGCACAAGTTAGTTTCGGCGTTATCTCATGGTGGCTTCCTGGTGGTTTTACCCTTGTTGATGGCAGCAATGACCTTGGAATCCTTCATACCAGCCAAATGCTGGATGGCACCAGAGATACCGACAGCAATGTAGGTCTCTGGGGCAACAACCTTTCCGGTCTGACCAACCTGGAGCGAGTTGTCGGCAAAGCCAGAGTCGACAGCGGCACGGGAAGCACCAATGGCGGCTCCGAGAGCATCAGCCAAAGGAGTCATAATCTTGTCAAAGTTCTCCTTGTCCTTCAATCCACGGCCACCAGAGACGACCTTTCCAGCAGATCCGAGATCTGGACGTTCACTCTTGGTGAGCTGCTCGCTAACCCACTTGACGGTCTGCTCGGCATTTGGATCCTCAGCGGTCTCAACTGGGGCTTCCTTTCCGGACTCGGCGGCTGGGGCGAAGGCGGTACCACGGATAGTGAAGAGCTTGATCTTGTCGGTGGACTGGACGGTAGCAATGGCGTTACCGGCGTAGATTGGGCGGACAAAGGTATCCTCGCTCTGGATCTCGGTGATGTCACTGATCTGCTGGACGTCGAGAAGAGCAGCGACTCTGGGAAGCAAATTCTTTCCGAAAGCAGAGTGGGCGCCGACAACGTGGGTGTAGCCACCCTTCTTGATGTTCTCGACGAGAAGAGGAGCGTAATTCTCTGGGAGACCCTAGTTGTTGAAGCTTTCCGTCAGCAACCAGCTCAAAGGACCCTTTCCTCGGTGTTGTCCGGGACCATTTCCTACCCTGTCATATGCCGAACTCTCCGCAATCAAAACCTTGTCGACACCCTCCAACTTTCCGGCCTCAGCGGCAACCTTCTTTGCCTCCGAACCCGCAAGGAATGCGGTAACCTCTCCTCCAAGCTTCTTCGCGGCGGTGATGGTGTTGCGCGAGATTGGGTTGAGGGCGCCCTCTCTGTGCTCGAGAACGGCCAATGTGCTCAAGAGGTTGCGGAGTTGGGCATTTCGGTTATAGTTGTGAACCGAGCGAATGGCGGGACGAAAGAAGGAAGGGCGAAGAGCGGACATTGTGGTTGGAGTTGTCTAGTTCGGAGAGAATCGAGGGAAGGTGTGAATCAACGCTCGCGAGTGTGGAGAGGACGGAGAGGCTTTAAGGCAAAGATCTAAAGGAACGAAATGGGACAAGCGGAAGACGTCGTGGATCAAGATGGGGATGGAAATGGCGGGGTGTAACTAAAAAGAAGGCCGAGGGCAACCGTATGCGACCTGCAAGCGAAAACCCGACGAGCCGGTCACGTGTTAATTGGCTAATTTCTTCCCGTTCGTCTCGCTATTTTAAGGATTCTTGGGCCGTTGAGTGGTCCGAGCGCCATCTCTCTCTCTCGCTCTCTTTCTCACTTGTCTGTTTTTGATTCTCCCGTTCGCGACAACCCAAGAAAACACCAGACCGCTGCATAGCAACCAACAACTTTCCGCAACATCTTCTTCCACCATTCAGGACAACTTTGCTGTTGTTTTTATCCCGCCAGCATCTGAAGAAGTTTGCTCGACGTTAATTCTCACCACTGGCCGGACCTCATCGAGAGCACCCTTACAACGACAATCCCACAACCGCCATCCCTGGCTTGAACGCGCTTCGACCGCCATCTACCAACGCCCACAATGGATGCCGACGACTACAACCTCGGATCGCCAATGTCCGCTTCTGGCACACCCAGTATGTTGGGAGGTCCATCGGGAGCCGGAGGCAGCCCGCAGATTCTCGACGACATTGATTCGCAAGCTGGCGATATCTCAATGACCGATGATGTGAACCACGACGACAAAGAGGACGGAGAGGATGGCGAGAAGGACACAAAGACAAAGGACGAGGACTCCATCATGGAGGGCACCGACAACAAAGACGACACCAAATCGAATGCCGACAACTCGGAATCATCAGAGAGGAAACGGTTGGAGGATGCGGCAAAGAAGCATTTGGTGGAACAGACATACGCGGTTGTCGTGCCGTCTTATGCCAATTGGTTCGACATGTCCAAGATTGCCGATGTTGAACGACGAAGTCTGCCAGAGTTCTTCAACAGCAGAAACAAGAGCAAGACACCGACTGTCTACAAGGATTACAGAGACTTTATGATCAACACATACCGATTGAACCCAACCGAATACCTTACCGTCACCGCTTGCAGGAGGAACTTGGCTGGCGATGTCTGTGCCATCATGCGCGTACATTCATGCTTGGAGGAGTGGGGATTGATCAACTACCAGGTAAGGAGCAGCGAGGGACTTCCGGAAACAACAGTGTTAACAAGCAAAGGTCGACCCTGAATCAAGACCATCAAACATTGGCCCACCATTCACAGGGCACTTCCGCATCACCACAGATACCCCAAGAGGACTTCAGCCATTCCAACCCGGAGCCGGTGTTACGCAGAGTGCCGGAAAGGCTCACCCATCGACAGAGCGTGCCGCCAGTGCCACCCCAGCAAAGGCCGAGACGAACTTGGAGATCCGCAAGAACATTTACGACGCTTCCGGAAACAAGGTCAACCAGCCAGAGCAAGCCAACGGCCACGAGGGCGAAGAGAGAAAGAAAAACTGCTTCTCTTGCGGTTCAGACTGCAGCAGAGTGCGGTACCATAGTGCAAAGGCAAAGGGCTTTGAGCTGTGCCCCAACTGTTTCCTGGAGGGTAGATTCCCCACGACATACCTCAGCACAGACTTTGTCAAATTGGAGGATCCTGGATACTCTGCAGTCGAACAGCCAGCAGCATGGACCGATCAAGAGACATTACTACTGCTCGAGGGTTTGGAGCTCTACAACGATGATTGGAATAAGATTGCCGATCATGTTGGAACTCGGACAAGAGAGCAGTGTTTGGTAAAGTTCTTGCAGCTGCCAATCGAGGACAGCTATGTAGAGGAGCGACCAGAACAGCTTGGTCCTCTACAGTACAACCGCATTCCCTTCTCGCAAGCTGACAATCCAGTTCTCAGCGTTGTTGCCTTCCTCGCCTCCATCGTTGACCCAAAGGTTGCCGCAAAGGCCGCCCAGTCTTCAATTGAGGCGATGACCAAGACTCTCCACGAGCAGATTGAGGGCAAGAAGAAGGATACTTCAAGAATCACCGAGGAGAAGGAAAAGTCTACCGAGGAAAAGTCGGACGAGACTCCTGCCCCAAAGACGGAAGCCACCGAAATGCAGATCGACGACGTTGCCCCCAAATCCTCCACCACTCCCGCAGAAACCACCGACCCAACCTCCACCTCCGACGAAGACAAACTCAACCCCATCACCAAGATTGCCTCCGTGGCTCTCGGCACCGCTGCCGCCAGAGCCCACGCCCTCGCCTCCCACGAAGAACGTGAAATCGCCCACCTCCTCAACGCTGCCGTGAACGCTACCCTCCGCAAACACGAAATCAAGCTCGCCCACTTTACCGAGCTCGAGCAAATCCTGCAAGCCGAGCAGCGCGAACTCGAAAAGGGCCGCCAACAGCTCTTCCTCGAGCGCCTCGCCTTCAAGAAGCGCGTCAAGGAGGTCGAAGAGCAATTCCGCAAGGGCCTCGGCTTCAACGGCTCGCTGGGTGACGGCCTCCCATCCCTTCAAGGCCGCCTCGGCTTTGTGGAGGGCGAGCAGGCAAGGAGTGAGGCCAAGCCAATCAGCCAGGAGGATCCCGCTGGATTTAAGACGATGGATTTGTAGGCCAATTCCACTAGCGGTCATGGTCAGGGACAGGGGCAGGGGCAGAGGCAGGGACAGGTGAGGTATGAGGCGCCCATGAGGCATGGTCAGCATGGTGGACAGCACCCGCAGCATCATCATCATCAGCATCATCATCCTCAGGGGCAGGGAAGGGGTACGAGCAGTGTGCCGGCAAAGAGGCCTAATTGGAGATGGTAATGGCTGGATGTGGTATGGGATTGGTGGATTTATTTCAACTTGTATCTCGGGCATCGTGGACGTTGACTTTTAAGGCTTTTATTTTTACTTATTTCCGGTTTCGTCTATTTTTATGGGGGTTGTGGATTATGGTTGGTTTACAATATGGATACGCCCTTTTCTTGTTATTCATCGATCTTGCCCTCTTACTTTTTATCACTATGTTTTGCCATGTTACTTTTTTTCTTTGTTTTGTTTCTTTTACACTTGCTGATACACTGTTCGATTCGGATGCGCCGGACGGAGTGGGCGGAGGTGCGTTGCGCGGGGTTTGTAGAGAATAAAATACATCTCTCAACTTTGTTTGTTCCGGAGTTGTTGTTCCTTGCGGGTTGCTCCTGCCTTGTTTGGTGGCGGGCTTGGGTATAAAAGGAGGGCTTCGCCCGTCCTCTGCTTCTTGTCCACAACATCCTCGCATGGAAATGGGTATGACAAGACCAGGACCCGACAAGAGCACGAGAGTTTCTTGTTTGCTAAAGGTGGTGCAGCTTCAAGAGTACGAGACTCCGACAACGAGATGCACGAATTTCAACCCGTTTATCTTCACAGCGCCTTGAAGCACCACTTGTCTTACGAGAGGCTTCGTACTTGCTGAGTACAGCAGTCTGCACGCAAGTAATCTCGAAGAAGGATACGTGTACTACGTTGTCAGAACACTGAAGCATTCCACACTGCTTCTAGTCAACGCATGGGGACCATTCCTGTTTCTTACAACCCAGCGTAAGAAATATGCACGCAAATATAACTGGCGGTAATCTACCAGTACTTATCCAGATCCTACTCAGTTACAACTAAAGAGACACGGTGTAGAGCCATAGAAGCTCATCCTAGAAGCCGAGCAAGCATTTCAATGAGAAAAAGTACGGACGATCATGGGGATGAAACATTCGCCGGCAATTCTTCGAAGCTTCTAAAGAAGACGGCGAATCTTTTGAAGGGGCAGCTCGACAGGCAGAACATATTCGTGCCAGTGGGCCAAAGACGGCACTGCGGATGAAGACCACGCAACTCCAAAAGGAATGTTCGAAAGCTAGACTTCG
Source organism: Ascobolus immersus RN42 (assembly GCA_003788565.2). NCBI lineage: Eukaryota > Fungi > Ascomycota > Pezizomycetes > Pezizales > Ascobolaceae > Ascobolus > Ascobolus immersus. Next base: position 664,134 of record ML119651.1, on the reverse strand, counting down.
GTTACGCAGCGGTCGAAACCCGGCACAGGCAGCAGCTATGGGCCGATCGTTTTATGGAGATACTAATCGATATATCGTATCACATCCACAACTTGCCTTGCGTCACGCAGATGCTTATACGTATTGCTACAAACGTACCATCGACTGATGACATGCTCAGAAACGGATATGCACCGAGTGCATCGATCTTTGGCAACGCTTACGGCATACTTAAGAATGCCCGGTCCTTCGATTACCCTGGTTACAAGCAAGACGAAGGTGAGCGAGTACGGCTGAAGAGCTGGAAAGCGTCCCAGGTCACCGCAGGTCGCCTTGCCTCTGGCACTAAGTTCCCAGTGAACTGGTTGTACCCTCGTAGTCTTGAACTACCTAGGTACGTATATATCACATCATGATTATTGTATAGTCTACTACATTGCCGAGTTGAGGGCATCCTCTGCAGTTTTGGGAAAAGGGGAATTGTCGACGAAAGATCATCGGCACGCATGTGCAGTACTGCACGTCTGAGCAGGGAGGTGTACTCGTACACGAATATGAGGTACCAAGACATCACTCTCGACGAATACTTTTTTGAAAGAAGAGTTTGGACGTTAGTCGACAAGGTTGGCGACATCCCGAAATGTTGTACCTTTGCCCAACCACTTTATTTCTCGTCACTGGAATGAGAAGTGGACAACAATGTGCCACGAGTTTGAGACAGCTTGTCGATACACGCAAAATGAGGGAGAACTTTAACGAGTATGGACAAAAGCTGGTCGGCATACGATATTGCTGCAGGTCGACTGGCCTCTGGCCTCCAAGTTCCAACATGAACTGGTGTACGCTTGTCATATTGAATTACATTATCACTGACTACACTACAAAGTTGCACGAAGAAAGGAGCTTCAATTATGAAAAAGAGAACTTGTAGACACATACAGATCGTGTACGCATCCAGCTGGTGGAGCTGTCTCGGACAGCACCCTAAGGGACCAATTGTACGTATATGTAAGCTTAGTACAAGTATACATGTGTCAACCTACGAGAAGACACGTTGTGTGAAATGGGAGGATCCGACGAAGATCCAGAGGGCAGACCGGACCATTGCGATTACAATCGTGGCTGAACATGTTGGAAACGTGGAAAGGATCACACCGCAAAGTTCATAGTGTACATGTCGCGGTCAAAGTGCAGCCAGAGACGCCGCCTACGTATACGCGTACATCGTCAACCCCCCAACAAACGAAAAAGGCATATGGTGTTGTTGCAGTTGTTGGGTGGGATAAAAACAGCAAGCATGCTTGGAGACAGCTCTGAATATCTTTAGGATCCCTTGTATTTTATTGTTTGTTGGTTGTTAGCCACTGGATTTTTATGGAAGGAAGGAGACTAAATGTGGTGAGGTCCTGCCCAAAAGGTCAGTGGCGATATGCACAGACCACACTGTGTACCCCACCCTCAAGTGCTCCGAGGGTGATATTTATTTGGTACTTGACAATGTCAATGCTCCGAAGGTTACACCTATTCAGTAACTTAGGAAAACCTTTTACAGTTTATTATAAGGTACAGAAAGTTAGAGTGTGGGTAGAATAATGCTATTATGAGGCTTCTGGAGCAGGAATTTAGTACAGTATTCAGACAGCTTTTTCGTTTATTGGGGGGTTGACTATGTAAAGAAATAAGGGTAACGATACTAGTAGCTCACGGTGCTGAAAGAAAGCTGCCTTGAACCTCACTGTTGATAAGATGTAAAACATGTATTATGGGGATGCAGTTGAGGTTGCAGTGCTAGACTCATGAGCTCAGTGACAGACAGAATACTGTAGACACTGTACGTCCTAAATGCACTGTAGAATACCACCGCTTCTCGTACGAGATACTACAACGACTACAACTTCACTGGAGAGCCCACAAGCACGAAGTATAGGTACTGCAAGAATGGCCTGCGGTACAAATATTAATAACCATAGGTTGAGTACTTAAGTATATACTACTACTAGTGCTACTTAGAAACACCTTCGCCAATTGTAATTGCTTTCAAGTTCTCCGCAGCAAGCGTTCTAATTAGAGACAGTCCCGTAGACCCCCAGCCCTCTGATATGATGTATTTCCCGGCGTTGATAGTAGGTGGATTTCAACTTGAGAAGAGACAGATATATACTTTGTTATTACCACACACGATGCGAGTAACGAGATTATAAGAAAGTACTACTTTGAATTTTGAATGAGGTAGAGAGTTTGATGGTATGATAACCCAATAATCAATACTTACTTCCTTTTAGATATATGGGAACGTGGGTTTTATAAGCATGCTGACTGTAAATAAGTAGTGATGTGAAAGGGTGGCTTCCTTGGGTTGTTGAGTAGGAGGTTTTAAATTGTGATCATCATAGCAGAAATCTCGAGAAGAAAAAAAAGGTTATTGCAGCCAGTGGGGTTCGAACCCACGCACATCTCTGTAGTGGTGAACTTAAGATAGAAGACTTAAAACCACCGCCATAACCACTCGGCCATAGCTGCTTGATACACATCTATTGGCCGTTACAATAATATATACCTACTAACTTTTCAGCCCCGGAAACTTGAGCCTTTGTAAAAGACCTCTATCTTGAGGTGAATTGGCGTGGAATTCCGTACACAGACTCGTGAAGCGCTTCTCGACCCTCGGAGATGCAGTGTGCTACACTGCACCCCCTAAGGCCAAGAACCTTTGACAAGTACTGTTTTTGAAATTTAAATTTAAAAGGGAATCGAGGAGATTTCTGGAGATGATCTGAACAGATACTTATTATATATCGGTCGTAGGTTGTAACTGCTTATAACTTAACTCTTAATCGCGAAGTCTATTCAGGCCACACTCACTGGACAAGTATATATAGACTAATAATATAGTGTTGCGTTTTGGATCCTGTCATTAAAGGGATCAAAGAAACATCTCGTGAACAAGGTTTGAAAAAACTTTATAACTCTCGATTGTACTTATTACTTACTTGCAATTTTATCGTATAAACAACTTTAAAGGTTACAAGAGAACTCCCTCAACCTCTGTCTCTTCCACCCTAGCCCACCTCCGACTCGCCTCCCACAACCGTCTTGCCCCTTCCTCATCCCTCGTAATGTCCCCTTGTTCACCAAACTCCGGCTTATCCGCAATAACATACCCCTCCTTGCCCCTAAACCTCTCGTGAACCGCCACATCTAGCAGCTGGAGCCCTGCATCTGACACATTATTCAAGCCCGTCTTCCATGCCGGTATCGGGAGTACCGCAAGCACCGGAGAAAGCATCCATGCAATATATTTGATCATCTTGTATTTCAATGTTGCTGCACCGTGGAAGTTGGACGAGTAGAAACCAGTTGTGAGGCCCTGTGGATCGTAGGAGCGGACTCTGACGTGGGCAAGTCGAGGATCCTATATATGTTATGTTAGCAAAATCAGCCATTGGAAAGGCCGGTAGACTGTACCTTTGCGACTCTCCTCTTGAGCTCTTCTCCAGAGGCAAGAGCACACATCTTCCCATCTGCATATCTCTGGAATCCATAGCTATACCAATCCACATTTCCGTCCTTCGTCCACCTGGTCCTCCCCTTTTCCCCAGTGCTAGTGAAGAAATCGTCAATGTTGTCCGGGAAGAAGGGAGCAACATTGAAAACAATTCCGTTGCTTAATGCTGTCTTGGGATCATGCATGATTGAACCAAGAAGCACCACACTCGTCTCGCCCTCCGTGAGCTTTGCCTTTGAGAGCAGAAGGTTGATAAACAGCCAATGACCGAGATAAGTCGCTGAAAAATCCCTCTCGATGCCATCAATCGTGGTTGCGTACGTATCCTTTGTGAGGTTCCATGCATAGGCATTGGCGATGAAAGATCTCAATGGCGGGTATGTTCCATTGCTGATCTTGCTGTTGATATCGGCAGCAACGCCTCGAACTTCGGAGAGAAGAGTGAGATCGCAAGAGATGACTTCTGCTGAAACATTGGGATGAGCTGCAAGGAGATTGTAAAGCTTGGAGAGGCTCGAATTTCTGTTGGCGGTACTGCGGACAATGAAGACGTAGGTGTATTCTGGATGTGTTTTCAGAGCAGCAGAGGCGAACCCGAGACCGAGGGCGCCGGCGGCGCCGGTTATGATGATTGTTCCGGTGGACGTGGGGCTGGCAGACATTTGGGAAGGGATGAATGTCGCTGTGAGGTGTTAGAAGGTGGAGATGATGGGAAAAAGGTGGTATATATACCTGAGCCTTATGAGATCCGAGCCCAACCACAGGCGCGATGCCTACTTGCGGTCTGCATTCCGCCCAACTGGAGTTGCTGATATGTATGATACCTTTTTGTACTCATGGAATCATGTCGTGTAACTCCAGCTAGAGCGTGCTTCTTTCAGAGGATGCTTCAAGGACTGATATGCACGTCGGCCGTAGCTTGTAGGATAAGCATCGTGATATCGGAAAAGTGTACATTCCGCATTTTTCGAATCCAGGGCCGCTGGTTATCAATTAGCATCCGTTGGTGGAGAAGAGGAACAACTTACGGACTTCACGGACTCCGAATCGGATCAATATTCCCTCGGACAAAGTACATGCAAAAGGGATAATCTTTTGGGTTGCTCGCCAGGTGCTTAATAAAACGCCTTGTTGGACACAGCCGATCTCGGCGCATTGGAGCCTCTGTGGTGAGATTTTGGTGGTGAGATTTCAAAGTACTTCAGTTCAAACTTCCTCAGGCTTTCGAAAGTTGACAGTCTTGCAATTGTGTCGAGTCGGACAAACATTCCAGCGAGCTTCGTCGTTCGAAAAAAAAAAAGGTGCAGAAAATCCTCCCGTTCTCCGAGGCGTCATCGGGCAGCTCTCCACTAGAAGATTTCAAAATATTTCCAGATGCGGCAGAACAAGCTCTCAAGTTGATAAAGATTAGATTGTACGCGATCTGTCACTTTCCGTACAGTTACCAAGTCGGATCTCGAATTCATCTAGCTCTGAGCATATCATTGAGGATGATCAAAAATGCGACCCTTGTAGGGCTCGAACCTACGACCTCAGTCTGACCTTCCCAGCGATGATAATCGACTGATAGGAGGACCACACACTACCACTGTGCTAAAGGGCCTTGATGTCGAGACTGCCGAACGTTGACTCCTCGTTCGGAAAACTCACCAGCGCACGGGCCACATCAAGTCCAAACACGAAATTCGAAAAGCATGGCACAGGTACTGCTCACTCGGGCGCTGATTAAGGAAGCTGCCAATCGGTATCTATAAGCACTCTTCCTATAATGAAAGATGTTAGTAGAGAAATAACCAATCTCCTCTTGGGCCGAAGCCTTTACCGGTCCTGCGAGCCTCACAGTAAACTCGATCAAGCTCGCAGCTACACAATGCTCAACGGCGAGCATCGATAACTCTGCGAGCACCCGGCTTACATTTGCACCGAAGTATCTGGGTGTATCTCTCCCCATAATCTTTGGCATAATCAACAGCATCTCACAAGGTAAGATTACTTAAGGTTGGCTGTGCCGTCCTGTTGACTCTTTCGACGGACGGGAACATACTTCCGGAGCAACACAAAAGTTCAAGCTCACAGGATGGCCCTGTGGTCAAGAGGCATGCTCATGTCCTTGATTGGCTTCTGATAGCGCAAGTGGAGATGAGGTAGTGAGATTTTCGCACGATTTTTCTGTTTCGTTTGGGGCGCTTGAGTGAGGACCGGTGAGGTGAGGTTGGCTTTGGAGGGAAGATCTTCCGTTCCTGCAGACGGAAGATCAGACGTGCCTTCCACCTCATGACTGACAGTTACAAGTAGAAACTCATGGACATATTGAAGAGCCTAGGGGTGTCGACGCAGTAAGATTATATCATGATCTTCGTGGCCGTGAGCGCTGCTGTCAAAGATGTTCTGAGGTCAAGATCTGAAGGCGGCACGTTCCGCAGGTTGACGTCCATATTATATTTGCGTCTATTTTTGGTTCGCCACTCGTGCAGACACGTTTTATTATAATCTTCTCGAAGTTCGCGAAGCCGAGAGGTAATCTGCAGATCCTCTGCACCGGGCGGCTATCCACCGGGTGTCCCAGGCCCATTGCTGTAGCCTGTCAACATGGAAGCTTGCCAGGAAGCTTGCCATAGCCCTCCTCGACGCCCAAGCCACTCAGCACGGCACCTGCAAAGACGGATACTTAACCGCCTTCCAGATTGGGCGAGCTGTTAAACATTCGTTGACGTTCGACGACATCAAGATTCGTGATGTTTAAGTTTGCAGGCTGAGCAGGCTGAATTGCGAGTGATAGTGCGTGAGATTTGTGATTGATGAGATGGCGATAAAGTGCAGATGAAATGAGGGACACGTTCTTGCCGTTCCAAGGTCCACCGTGCGTTAAGCTTTCGAGTCTGCGTTTGAGGGGGCGGAAGGCTGCTCGACTCGTGGCATTTGCAAATACATACTTACTTATGTAGATGCAGTCGGGATTGCCCTGCTTGAGGTTGTGCTCAACGTCGACTTTGAGTGTCGAGATGCATGCTCCGAAGGTTGAACTGAAACCGAGCTTGTCGGGATCAAGAGAACGACTCGCGGCTGACCCCGGTTGTCAGAGTGACGAGCGAGAAAACGTGCCTCGGACTGCCCAGAACTCGCTTGATGGCCCTGCCAGTCAAGTCGGAAGCGAGGAAGCTAGCCGTGATGGTGCTGGCATGGGGAGATGAGACGTTGAGACGACACGGCAGAGGGTCTGGTGAGGTTGGGGGTTTCGAGTCTGAAGGACGGTTGCAGTTTCCGTCGTGACATTCAACTCATCTTGAAAGCAAGGGAAAAGAAAGTCCCGACCGACTGCGATGCCGATAGATTGGGCAGAAACAAGCAATGTAATTTTGTACCGCCTTGTACTAGTTGCACGGTTAGCAGACGTTCACGGATGCAGAAATTGGCAGCAGTTCATCTCGTGCCGTTCTGTAGCTTTCACGAACGGGTGTTTCGAGTCGTTGAGCTTTGTCCATCTCCAGTCCAGGAAAGCTTTCGGGTTGGGGCCCTGTCGAAACGTTTTTTTCCCCTGATACGGTTCGCAAAAAAGGAACTTCAAAGCAAGCGACTTGTTGATTCGACGTCCACGAGCTTCAGGCCCCAAAAGAGTGTGTCGCAAAAGGGCCAGTTTCGAAATCATCGCCCAATTGAATCTCATCGCCAGCGCTACACGGGAACCGCTTTGCTTATCCTCCAGCTTCCCTCTCATCATAACCTCAGCCCTACAACCAAAGGGCTTCCTGAACGCCCTTTCACAGCCTCTTGATCATCTCACTGGAAGAGATTTCTACTTGGAATTTGACATCATTTTCTTGTTTGACTTTTTGGCCTGTCTCCAAGTCTGACGGTTGTGGCGGTCGAAACACCAATAGGCACCCCCTTCGCTCCTCGACATTCCCGCGTCTATTTCATCTCGTTCATTCTTCAACTCAACACCAAAAGCCTTGCTTGCTATCCGTTCCACGTTCTCTACAAAGTCGCATTAATTCGGCCTGCCTCGTAGACTTTGTGGCCCAGTCGAACCTTTTTGCCCCGTTCCGAAACGCGTTTGTCCGATAACTTACGCCCCGACGTCCTTCCTTAAACGCTACCCGACGCCGGGTCATCTCCTTCCCTTTCCACAGAACCCTCTCTTTCCCCCAACGAACTTTCCACCACAACTCCGTCTTCCCAACATCACCACCCAGGGCTCTCCCGGACCCTACCCTTCTCTCCCACCTCCGTTTTCCCCAGCTTCTTCTCCGCATTTTACGTTCATTCATTCCCCCAAGGCTTTTGCCTCATCGTGGAGGCACAATTGTCACATTTGAGGACCCCGGCTTTCGGTGCGAGATAAACAGCAACCAACAACTCAAAAAAGTTCAACCACTGCATCGTCTCCCTTCTTTGCTTCAGCCATCTTCAAAATCTCTTCCGCTCTTTACTCGCCCACGTGGAAAAGCCAACAACAGCAGCAGCATCTTTTTTTGTTCAAGGACGGACCTTCTTTTGCATCACAACTCGCAACCGGCACCTTTTGCATCATCATTTCGCTCGGTTTCGACTCTTTTCTGTGAATTAAGGTAGACGGCACGGGTTCCAGCGGTTTGTTTTTTTTGCAGGCGCTTGCCAGTCTCACGACTTTGTCCTTTGCCCGGCTCCGATTTTCGACACTTCACGTTCGACAGTTGTTCGAAGCCTCAGCAAACCGTCGACTAGTTGACGTTAACGGCTACGCTCTCACCGACTCCGCCCTGTGCGTTCAATTTACTGCTAGTTACTGCACCAGTTGTCGCCCTGCGCCACCAAATACCACCCTCCATTCCATCGTTTCCCTTTTCTTCAAAACACACCCACGCTTCTTGGCTCCTCATTCAACTTTCACATTCATCTCGTCCGCCCTCCTCAACCAACAACAACCCATCACGCAACAAACATCCACGAAGCTAAACACCCTTACCGAGATCGTGTTCAGATTCGCCTCCATCTCCAGTTTTCATAGCTGGAACTTGCTTTTTCGCTAGTGATTGCATCATCCTAGCTCACCTCGACAGCGACGTTCACGACTCTTTTTTTTTGCCGACGACAACTGATTTGGGCGAACAACGAGAAGGAGGGAATAGCGAACTTTTCGATCAGGGTCGGCTCGCCAGTTGAAGATTTGTTCACGACAAGGGTTTCCGGAGGATTCATCACCAACGACACGAACGAAAGGAGAGCAAATCCGACGTCGGATTCTTTTCCTCGAACGACCGACCCGTCGCTTAGACGCTCGAGACCGACACTCCCCTGTTCAGACAACCGCAATCCCCGTTTTCGCATCAACGCCTAGTGTGGGAGGATTGTTTAAGTGGTAAAGATGGGTGCCTGTTTTTCAAGCGAAGACGACAGCGAGGGGAAGAAGAGAAGTGCCGCCATTGACCGGACAATTCTCGAAGATGCTAGGAGACTAAGGAGAGAATGCAAGATCTTGCTGCTAGGTACGGATTGGTCGGGCGGACGGCGGTTTGGGGGGTGGCTTTCGGGATGCTAACGATGTGAAGGATCCGGAGAGAGTGGAAAGACTACAATCGTCAAGCAGATGAAGATTATTCACCAGAATGGCTACACTATTGATGAGCTCGCGAGATACCGATTGACGATATACAAGAACTTGGTGGATTGTGCAAAGGATTTGGTCAATGCCATGGAGAGATTCAATGTGGAGCCTGATGCCTCGATAAACAAGGTAGGCCGAGTGTGGATATTCGTCTCTGGAAGGCCGAGTGCTAACTTGTTTGCAGGAGTTTGCCCAGTTCATATTAGACTACAGAGTCGATCCAGACCCAAACACACCCGTAAACCCACGATTAGGAACGGCCATTGTTTCTTTGTGGAAGGACAACTGCATTGGTCGGATTATGGAGTATCAGGACCAGTTCTACCTCATGGATTCGGCACCATAGTGAGTCGCCCGCGATGTCGTCGCCGGATGTTTGCTAACAGAAGCAGTTTCTTTGAAGAAGCCCCTCGCATCACACACCAGGACTACATTCCAACGGAGGCGGACGTTTTGAGAGCACGTACAAAGACGACGGGTATTTACGAAACACGATTCCAAATGGGACAACTTAGTATTCAGTAAGTGGAGCCGGCACCACTGGCGAGGCACTCGCTAACATCTTGCAGCATGTTTGACGTTGGTGGTCAGAGATCCGAACGCAAAAAGTGGATACATTGTTTCGAGTCGGTCACATCCATCATCTTCTGTGTGGCGTTGAGCGAGTACGACCAGGTGCTACTGGAGGATTCACATCAGGTAAGGAGTTCTTGTGGAACAGTCAAACGTGGGAAATGAGCGCCGGGCTGACCTTGCATACTAGAACCGCATGAACGAATCATTGGTTCTTTTCGACTCTGTCGTCAACAGCCGTTGGTTTGTCCGCACCAGTATCATCCTCTTCCTCAACAAGGTCGATCTCTTCAAGCAGAGACTCACCCGCTCCCCACTCTCGAAATTCTTCCCCGACTACTCGGGCGGCAACGACGTTACCCGCGCCTCGAAGTACCTGCTCTGGAGGTTCTACCAAGTCAACCGTGCAGCCCTACACATCTATCCACATCTTACCCAAGCCACGGATACAAGCAATATCCGTCTGGTCTTTGCTGCGGTAAAGGAAACCTTATTACAAAAAGCGTTGGAAGAGTCTGGTATATTATAAACGACTACCGACCTCCATGTTATCGGCTTATGCGGCGTTAGGCTTCTTGTAGCGACTGCTTTTTGTTGCTTGCTTTGCATTTCTTTTTGTTGCAAAAAGGTCATGATGTCTTGTGTTGTAGCGTTTTGAGTACGCCCTCGTCATCCTCCTCCGCCTCACAACTCCCTCCTAGTCCTCCGACTTCTTCTTCTTCTTCTTCTTCGATGTATGCTCTTACAACAGTACTGCCTTTACCTTTCATCCTGTCATACCTCTTACAGTACCCTTCCGTTTGCTATTGTCAGCCTCCGCTCTGATCTGCAGTTTACTTTTTATCCTTGTTCATCTGTTTATTTATTTTTTCCTTGTGGGCCTTCTTCGGTTGGGTCGGGACGGTGTTATACCTTGCTTGTTACCTTTTCTTACTGTATCCGTGTCGTTGCTGTATCTCCTTTGTATCCCGGTTCGTTCTTGTTTACTTCTTACCTTGTTGTCGTGTATTGTCGGTGCATAATGCTGTCTCTCACTGTTCCTTTTGTTGGGTTGATGTGGTCAGCGGCGTCCTTTTGCGTGGGTTGTATCGGCTGGGTACTCACTACTTATTATTACTACTTGTTGTTATGCTGGGGACATTGCTTGCTACGTTTTGCGTGAACTGTGGGGGTTCTATGCTGGGTAGTTTTGCTGGGTTGTCGTTGTAGGCGGGGAAAATTAAGCTTAATTTATTTTTTTATCTTTCTCTTGTGTTCAGGCGGTGCCTCTAGGTCATTGTGGTATGATGTTGTGGTGCTGTTCTTCGGGGACGTTGACGTTCATACCATAGTTTGCAATGTTATGCCATGTCGTTCTTGCCATATCAGGGCATCCGTTTTGTCGAAATAGAAACGCTTTTCCCTGACTGGACGTCTGAGGCGCGATGGTGAAGTGGTAACATGGAGCACACTTTTCGGTGGATTCCAAGATGGTTCAACAGTGAAGTGTTCAGATCCATGTTCGACTCTTGGTCCCGCCAACTGCTCTCGACTCGCGGGGATGGCTAATGAAAGCAACGTTATAACGTTAACACGTTTGGCTCGCTTGGCATACGCTTCTCAGTCTCCCATACGCCGTGACAATCCGCACCGGTAGTAAGATGGCTCACGAGATGCAAGACGCTTGCAATCCGCCTACCTGTCACGGAAGTGCTCATACGTCGCACTCTTACTACCAAGCAGACATCATCACGAGTTATAGACAACTTGCATGGAGGAGCTTATTCACGAATGGGAAGTTTGAAGTACAGTTACAACTTCGCAGTTTCAAAGCTCGAACTCGTACGTACACAAGAGATAACACGTTACCCATGACATGCAGCACCCAATATCACGATAGATCGGCTCGAGTACATATATACTTCGATGGTGGGAATGCCGGAGCACGAAGATGAAGAGATTCAGCCTCATATTTCCAACGTGCACGAAGTTGCCTCTTCCAAACAGGATCGAAACTTACTACGAGAAACTCAGAGCAAGTCATGGTTTACACAAAAATAAAGCTTAAAGTATATGCCAGTCCGAGAGATAACAAGGCACTCATAACCCTGCTGGTTAAGCTGAGAATGCACGAATACTTATACTAGTATCGATATCGATGCATCAGATAAGAAGACGCGACCATGGACGAAGACAATGCTTCACGAAGAGCAGAACGGGAACAACTAGTTCAAAGTTTGGAGACAATTGGCTCACGTACACAAGACAATGCAACTCTATGTAATGCAAATACGGCCACAGACTGAAGAACATACAGGATCCCGTCTGCTCTCCCAGAGTCAAGCTTCTGATCGCTAAGTTAGTACTGCGGTGGGTGACCACGCGGGAATCCTTGGTGCTGTATATTTCTCTTTTGCGGGCCTGCTTCTCATGTCTGATCCCATCTCCTGGGCTACTGCCTTTCTATAGATAAATCCAGCTTGTAAATATTTTTCCCTCAGGCCCTTTAGCACAGTGGTAGTGTGTGGTCCTCCTATCAGCCAATGATGCTTCCTCATTGGTGGGAAGGTCAGACTGAGGTCGTAGGTTCGAGCCCTACAAGGGTCGCTTTTTAGTATCAGGTTCAAGTTTTGAGAGCTTGCAATTTTTGACAGATTCTCAATGAATGATCTCGAGAAGATGTGCAGTTCCGCTAGAACCCTCCAATAGAAGAAGCCTCTCAATACACACGCGCGCTTGCGATGAGCACTCTATCTAGTCCGCTAAAAAGATTGACCTTGAGTTGCAAAACAAGCGGCCTGCAAAAGGAGTCGAACTCTAGCAACACCCCGTTTCGATCGGGGGACCTCCGGGTTATGAGCCCGGCGCACTTCCCCTGTGCGATGTTGCTGTTAATGAGTTTTCTAAACACAGCTTCCTATTGATATTTCCAGATCCGACCTGGTGCTGGCAGCACCAGAGGGCAAAGCCATGATCACTCGGAGCTTGTTATATTGATTCCTGACCACCGCACGAAACTGACCAGCGTGCTTTTCGATAGCCGCGCCATGGCCCTTCGATCATTCCATCTCAAAAGCATACTCGATCGAGAGAAAGCATCACAGTACCATTCTAACGGGCCGCCAGACAGCTTGTCCTCATTTCGATAGTGAAAAAAGAAGTCACGACTTTAACCCAGGTCCTACTGGGAATCGAACCCAGGTTATCAGAATCAGAATCTGAAGTGCTACCGCTACACCATAGAACCCTGTGATATTCCTTTCCCTGGAATTGGTTGTATAAGCTCATTATTGAGTTGTTCAAGCTGTGAAAAGTATAATGCTTCCACCTTGCTGTTAGCTTTATAGTGGTGGTGAGCAGCAGGGTGGCAAAAGGTAGCCCAATGCGAGGCTCGAACTCGCGACCTTGAGATCTCCTATGATCCTCCAAGTGAGGCAGGAACTGTTAAGAGTCACACGCTCTACCGACTGAGCCAACCGGGCGATTGTGATAGACAGTGAGTACTTTATTTACAGAATCTATTGTGGAGTTTGTTCTCTCGGTGAGACTTAGACAGGGCGGTGGTGATGATGTCTCGTCATTCCACAAGCAAGCATCATTTCACAAAGACAGGACAATCCTCAGCACATCTCAGACTGTTAGACCAAGTATATAGGCATCCCAGTAAAGTACAAAAACAAGCAAACAATTGGTTTTTTTGATATTAAACGCCCCAGGTATCCACCCACTTGTCTTTCTCGATATTAAAACCCATAATTTCCACCCACCACCCACCAACCATAGCCCCCTCCTTCTTCTTCCATCACTTGACCACCCCTCTAATCAGTCCGTCCCGGCCACTTGACCCCCTCAATCCACGGCTCCAAAATCCCCGCAACCCTCTCCATACCAGTCAACCATTCCTCCAATTGAGCCTTTACTTTCAACTTATCCCCTCCCTGCGCAAGATTCTCCACAAACGTCTCCCTATACGGCACCGCATTCATCGCAACCTTGAACAAGCCCTTGACCATGAAATTATGATACTTGGCCAAACTGTCCTTATAGGCCGCTCTGAAGCTGTCGGCCAGTTCCTGCTTGGGCTTGCCGGCTGTGGCTCCGGAGGCGACGGCAGCGTCAAAGTCGGCGTTGGAGGAGAGCGTGTTGCGCATGGCGAGCTTGGTGAAGGTGAGGGTGCGGGTGAGCCAGAGGAGGCCTTGCGTGGCGGTGTGGGAGGAGGTGGAGAGTTCGTGGGCGACGAGGGATTGGAGGGTGGAGGTTTGGGTGGGGGCGGTGAGGTGGAAGGTGCGGACTTTGGTGATGTTTTGGTGCATGTCGTTTTTGGGGACGGCGAAGGCGGTGGTGCCGAGAATGTCTGGGGGGTGTTAGTGGGGTGGCATTGTGGAGAAGGAGTCAAGATGGGAAGGTAGTTGATGGGGGAAGGTGGTGAGCGGGGATGGGTATTGTGGGTGGGAATTCTATGTAGATTGGGAATGGGAGAGATAAATCATGGGGAAGGGAACGGGAAGCGGAGAAGACGTACCGAACAAGCCAGCAAGCGACTCGGCCGCCTCGAGGAACTCGGCGGTGTTGATCTCGTTCGTCTCCGTGATGGTGACGTCCCTGAAGCTGCGCTTGAGGTTGTCGAAGAAGGTCTTGTCGGCCATGATTGCGGTTCTGGGTGTTTCTTTGTTTGGTGATGTTGTTGGTGATGTCGTTGTTGTTGCTGTTGTTGAGGACAGAGAGGTGCGGAATGTAGGGGGTGTGTGACGTTGTGTCCCACCCCCACATCGCTCTAACCGTTTATGACGACTTGCAGCACTCGGCAAAGCTAACCCCAATGAGGGAAGCGTGCGAGATGGGGTCCAAAAAAGTTCAGGAAGAGATTCTGGAGAAAGAGTTTGGCCCGAAACAACAACTCACGGGGCGGCCACAGCAGGATGGAGAGACAGACGAAACGCCGAAAGACGAGTCATTCTCCGACGCCAGATTCGGATTACGGTTATGAGGAGAGTCAATTCCAATCGGCACAGCGACAGGATTCACCAGACTACGCCGCCGAACAAACACACGACGATCGCCGCAGTGGACCACTGGGGTACGACAGCTTTGAGGAGGACTTTCGGAGACAGTATGGGGATTATGGAGAGGAGGAGGAGGAGAGGGTGGACGATACACAGCAGGACGGCCCGTTTAAATATAATCTCGATGTGATTGCGAGGTTGTTTGGGGATGACAAGAAGCCGACGGAGCCAGAGAGGGAAGAGAGTGGTGATGAGCGCCATCGACAGGAAGAGACGGAATCACCATTAGACGAGGAGAGGGAAGAGGCTCAAGACACGACGGGAGAATCATTTCATTCAGCACAGTCAGCAAGAGGCTCGGAATCACCAACATCAGCACAGCAGCCTAGAGAAGAAAGTACAACTTTGGAGAGTGTCGAGGCGGTTGATCCACAGTCAGCATCACCACTGGTTCAGGCCGAAGAGGAAGAGGAAGAGGAAGAGAAAGAGGAAGAGGAAGAGGATGAGGAAGAGGAAGAGGAAGAGGGAGATTGGAGAGATGCGCTGTTTGAATTCGACGAGTACAAACAGCGAGACCCGTCAGAAGAGAATGAGGTTGGTGACCAGTCCTCCGAAGAAGGCGCTCCCGAAGTAACGCCCAAACAAGATGCCGACAATGCCGACCATGCCGACAATGACGACGAAGGCTACCCGAACTCTGATGATTTCGGCGCCGACGCTGACCTGATCAACACCTCCGACTCCGAATCCGAATCCGGCGAAGAGTCCGACTCTTCCGGCGAAGTCTCAGAAGGCACCAACGAATTCCTCACACGGAAACCACAGCGTTTCGGCTCGGTGATTCGCAAACCAAAGGTCTTCCTCAACAATGGATACGTCAAGATACTCAACGAAGCAATCTCGAATGCCGCAACCGGCACTGTCCTCCCCGTACGGGACTATACGAAACGCGCCGGCAAACTCCGCGAGAAAGACGTCAACGGTGTCCTCTGGACCGAGTCCGAGCAACTCCTCTTTTTCAACGCCCTCGCCCTCCGCGGCAAAGAAGACATGGCGGCTGTATCCCGGGCCGTCGGCACCAAGTCCCCCTTCGAATGTTCGGCTTTCCTCACCATGGTCCAAGATCACTACGCCTACTACCTCTCCGACCTTCGGCTGCACTGCCACTTTCTCGGCCAGGACGGAATCCCCGCCGCCCGTGAAATCTCCCCCTCCCTCGACGCAATCCTCACCCACCACGCCGAAGCCTGGGAGCGCCGCTCCGCCATCCTCCTCCACCACGCCGAAATCGAGCGCTACGGCCCCGAATACTGGCTCCTCAACGCCGACACCACCTCCGACGACACCGCTCTCCAAGCCGCCGTCCCCTCCGCCCGCCTCCTCGACCCCTCCTCCTTCCTCCACCTCTCACGCACCATCTTCCTCAACAACAAACACGCCAACTGCCGAGACATTTCCAGATACGCACAGCCCACCCTCCTCCGCTCCACTCTCGAAACCTTCCACGCCCTCACCCTCCAACTCACCCGCCGCATAGTCGCAACAGCTGCATACGTCTCCACCGACCGCTTCACCGCCACAAACAACCCCACCCACAGCCCCGAGCCCTCCCTCATTACCCGCGCCGACATCCTCACCGCCCTCCAAACCCTCAACCTCCCTACCCCCCGCACTCGCGCAAAATACTGGCGTGACCTCCCCCGCCGCATCGGCCTCCGCGTCATCAAATGGAAAAAACCAGTCGAATACCAAGACGTCGAGACGGTCCTCTCTCAACCCATCAGAACTAATATGCACCGGCGGCGCGAAACGACAGCACTCACGCCCCCCGTGCGGACACAGAAGAAACGGCCGCTTCGCCTGGACGACGAGGAGCTGGAGCAGGAGACGGAGCTGGCAAGGGTGAAGAAGAATCGGAAGAAATTGGAAAGGTACGAGAGGCAGGAGGAGATGTGGTTGAGGGGACTGGATGTGAGGGCGGATATGGAGTATGAGGTTGATTTGAGAAAGTTGCTGGGAGCGCCGGCGATGGGGGAGGCGACGAGGAAGTGGTATGAGAGACGGGGGAGGGACTGGGAGAGGCCAAGAAAGGTGCAAAGGAGGATGGACTGGTGGGAGGGGGTTGAGGGGGTGGTTGGCGGGGAGGGAGGGGAGAAGGAGGTGGATGAGGAGGAGGAACTGTATGGGGTTGGGGAGAGGCCGAGGAGGGAGAGGAGGCAGGCGGAGAGGTTGGGTAACTGGGTGGAGACTGCGAAGGCTGTGGAGCCGGAGGGAGGGTGGGAGAGGAAGGTGAAGGTCATAGCGGCGAAGAGGGAGGAGAGGAGAAATTCTGGGGGGTCGGAGATGGTGCAGGAGGAGCAGGAAGAGGATGGTGATGATGAAGAAGAGGAGATAGAAGAAGAAGAAGATGATGATGATGATGATTATGAGTTGAGAAGAAGAAGAAGAAGAAGATGATGATGATTAGGAGTTGTAGAATGGCTTCTGTTCATATGGGCTAATCCCCTGCACTTTTTCCTGGTGGTTGTATATATTCTTATCCGCTACTTATTCTTATTGGTACCTGAGCATTTTTATTGGTGTTGCTGTTTATGGGGTAATATCTATTTCTGGTTTAATTTGCATCTTTTTGATTCTCCTCTATCCTTCCTGATGTGTTTGTTTTGTTCCCGGAAACCTTCGCCTTCTTGGCTTTCTGTTTCCCCAGCTGCTTTGATCTCGAGCCGACTTTTACTTCCCGTTGCTTCCCACTTTCGTGCTCCAGCGCTCCTTTGTTGCAAACTCAGAGTTTGCCATGATCGTCTTCATATCTCTTTCCACTCAGGTTTGGACCTTCCCAATTCGGCAAGAAATGTACCTTTGGCTTTCGTCATCTGGGCTCTCCATTTCTGCCGATGATCTCTCGAATCCAAACCCCACTGTGGCATCCGGTCCCCTCAACCTCCGCATCTCTTTCTTTCACATAAGTACCTAGAAATCATTTCTCAACTCGATCCTCCTCGATCTCCATGCCACTCTCCACCCTCTTCCCTCGATCCATTTGCCTCTCAATACTCCAACTGCCTCTTCGGTTGCATGCATCTACTTACTTGCAGGCTCATATCGATCTCCTGATCAACTAAGTTCTTCCATTTTCCTCCAAGAGTTCGAGTCTGAACTCGAGTCCATGCTGGGATGTCTTTCTTCTCACTTCTAACTTCTCAAGAGGATCCTCTTCGATCTCGATCTGGTTGGGTTGTCAGCTTCTTTCTTTGTCTCTACGCAATGCAAGCTCCTCATTTGGAAATGCGTTTACCTCGTACTACTTACCTACTTGGTAGTATTTCCTCATCATCTGAATTCCGCACCGGCACTTCAATCATTTGCCGAGTTGGAGCCCCACCCCGAATGTCTTTGGGGGCCTCTCTTTCATTCCTGCTCAATTCGAGCTTCGATGCTTCTTGATCTTAATCACTAAGACGGACGCAGCTCACACGTACACCCGAGTCTATCGTCCGAGTCTCTTCGATTCTCTTTGTTTCGAGTCCGTTTGCTTTCATCTCAAATTATTTCCCCTCCATTCTACCCCACTTTCTCCGAGTCCGAGTTCTACAATTCCAAATTCCTTCTCTGTGCACTGCTCGACCCGGCCCGATGCCATTGTCGATAAGTAGTTTTCTTCATATTTTCTACTCTGTCCTTATCGATCTGAATCCTCATATCTCTCTCGCTCCTTCACAAAGTCCCCAAGCTGCTTCCCTTCGCTTCCTTCCCTTTCCATCCCGGTTACCATTTTCGGTCGTTTGTTCATCCCACCCCACCCCACGCTGCACCTTCCCGCCGTCAACACAACCGCCGTTCGACCGCACCCTCCCGTCAGCATAAGGCCCACCACCGGCATCTTCATCGTCTGCAAATGCTTAATCTGGCAGGCACAACCCGTTTCTTTGTTCTCACCAACGTTTTGCGCAGTTTGGCAGGGAAAGCATGCGCATGCAAACTCACAATTTTCCTCAGCCTGAGGTCTTGTGGTTGTTCGCCCAAATCCCCCACATTTCTTCAACTTTTTGCTCTTTCCTCGCCCAAATCACCCGCTTTTGGACGGAGGAAGGCTTGTTTGCCCCACCTTCTTCGTCCTTCCCGATATCCGTCCTTCACTTTGTCGCCGGCTTTTCCACTTCTCAACTTTTCTTGCCAAAGTCAGTTTGCACTCCACCCCTACCCCCCACCCCCACCTTAAACTTCTTGCTCCCGAGAGACAATTTGCACCCCACTGACATCTACTTCTTCGAAAAGCATATAAACCCACCACTCACCCGCATCGTTCCTCAGAATTACACCACCACCTGACCACTACCATCACCATCCAAAGGGGACGTCGGATTGAGGAACGAGAGGGCCCGTTCTGCAGCCTGTGTCCTGCTCCAGATTCTCGACCGACGACTCGTCTGATGTCTTCGCAACAACACAAGCAACAGCACCAGTGGCACGATCTCTGTGGCTCCCTCCAGCATGAGCAGCTCCCGCAACACTGGCACAGGAAGCAAGAGGCATGCTCCAGACTTCGACGAGCCAGCCGATCACGGTCCACCGGCGGAGAAGAGGAGAGGCAACTCGCCGGACGTTATCACGCCATGAGAGGGCATGTTCCATAACGCTTTTTCGATGCCAGAGTTACGTCCACAAGAGGCACGTCGAGCTACTCGATTCGTCAACTTGATGACACGGCGCTCTCAACAAACCTGCCTGCTGTCTTGTTCGAAATATACGCCGCCTCAGTATCAGCATCACCACCACCATCACTATCACCATCCAAAGGGGACGTCACCAGGCCATGCGAGTGCCCATTCCGCGGTCTCTGTTTTGCTTCACCTACGACTCGTCTGTTCTTGTAGCGGCATCATCAGATAAGAGGACTTTCGGGAATCATCATCACAAAGGGGACGTCAGGAGAGAGCTGAGAGAGCTGAGAGAGCTTATTCTAGTGGTATAGTTACTGCATTAGCTCGGTTGCACGACTCGTCTGTTCTCTTTGCAACATCACCAGCAAAGCAAAGGAGGTCATCAGTGTGAGCACGAAAGAGCAAATCGGCCGCAGTCTGTGGTGTGCTGCAGTTCCACGACTCGTCTCTTCTTTTCGCTAGCCAGGCGAGCATCACCAGCAGAACGGGCCTCTTGAGGCACAGTCGAGACACAATACTGCTATCATGCAAACCTGCCTGCTTCGTCTCCTATCATTGTTCGTCTCGGCATCACGTTCGACTTTCCAACTGGAAGTCGCCAGCTCCGTACGACTGAGTCGGTACAATTGAACAGGACCTACTTGATGGTCTCGAAGTCTACTAGTTTGGTTACGTTCTCGAACAACACTGAAATCATATGCTTCTCGAAGAGGAACTCGGTGCGGAGCGCAGGTGATCGCCCAGTAGGCAAGATTGGGGTTCGTCCTTCCTTTTTGCTTACGAAGTGTGAGGTTCTATGCCGGATCGGAGGAGGAAGATACCGAAAACGATCTTCTCTTCGCCCTATCCCCAACAAGCAGCCGTTTGATCCACGATACTTTCTTGCAAACCGGCCTGCTTTCAACCTACGAGGTCTGCTCAGCTTTGCCATTGTCACACAAAGGGGACGTCACCAATACCAAAGAGAGTCATCACGACTGGCCTTGGGTTGAAAGCAGTTACATGTGATGACCTTTCTTTGCTTCGCAACTCACCGGCACAGTTCTTGAAATACGTCCTCTCCTGGAAACCCACTCACATTCGACTTCCGCTACTATGCCCACTCCATCTCTTTGCATCACCATCGCCATCCAAAGGGGACGTTAGTTCAGGACGAAAGCGTGCAGCAAAGTTCTGGCACGCCTGGTTCGGAGTCGAAAGAGCTCATGGGCTGACCGTCTCTTCGCAACATCGTCAGGACGGTTCGCCACACGAGACGTTCTTGACAATCTGACTTCAGTTACCAATTACGCCTCCTCAACACTAAAACATCATCCAAAGGGGACGTTCTTACGATAGGAGTGGACAGGCATACCGTTATGCTCTGACAGTCTACAGCCGGTTCGCTCCAGAGGAACAGGTTTGCTGGGCACGATCTTCCTCCTTCTCAGAATAGTCGGTAAAGAAGACGTCTGGAATCGCCTTTCTGACTTCTACGACTTTGATTGAAGGAAGAGAGTGGCAAGTCTACGCTCTAGCAAACACAATCGCATTCTCCAAGCACTTTCGAGTTTGACTACTTAGGCCTCTTCATCATAATCGTGTTTGTGCAAAGGGCAGGAAACGAGAGAGCTCAAATGCTTCGAGGATCATTCACGGCTGGGTCACTGTGGACCAAGGTGGTTGAGCACGGTGTTACTGTATACGATTGAGAAGAGAGAAGCAGGTGGTATTCCTACGGATTGCAAGAGGTGTGGTACCAAGGCCACGTCACTGCTTGGGGAATCTGCCTTTTCCAACACTTTTCGACAGTATTACGCGACTTGAGAAAGTATTGTCGTTGGCATTGGAGTAAAGGGGATGTTGTTTTGGAGTAGGAGAGAACATGGCTCGCTTAGAGGCCATCTTTGGGTGGTTCACTATAGACATAGCTTCCGAGCACGATCTTGCAGTATCCGAGAGGGAAGAGAGGAGGCAGATGGGGTTGCTGTGGATTGCTGGGAAGTGGGGTTCGATGGGGAGGTCAGTCCTTACCCAGCCACTGACACATTGGAATACTTCGCTTTCTCATCAGTGCTCTCATCATGCAAAGGGGACGTTATTTCAGAGCACGAAAGAGGATACAACCAAGCTTTCCACGGAAACAGATTCGGCCGGTTCACCGAGGAAGACGCCTTTGACATACGAGCCTTCTTGCCTTCACAACATCGGCAACGGCAGAAAGCCTCCGCTACGATGCTCTTCATTGCAGAGGAGTTGGTCGGTTTGGACGTGGACGGGCTCTCCTGAGACACGGTAAGTAATCTCGCCTCAGCCTGCCTTCTATCCATCTGCTCAGGCTTTTGATACGGAACTACTGCTTATATCTCTCCGCAGAATCAGATTACCATTCAACGGGGGACGTCAATGGCGTACCACGCGAGAGCAGCAGATTGCATGTCGACCGTCTACGACTCGGTTTGGTTAAAATCGAAAAAAGAGATCTTCTTTTCTTTTCACGATGTCGAGCTTGCAACGAAGGATATCGACCTGTTTGCAGTGCAACATATTCCCCGAACACTTTACTCTCGCCTCAACCTCCCTTCTCTCAACCTGCTTTCGACTCTCGAGGCGGACTACTCTTTACGCCTCCTCAGCATC
The DNA here is from genome assembly GCA_003788565.2 of Ascobolus immersus RN42. Taxonomy (NCBI): domain Eukaryota; kingdom Fungi; phylum Ascomycota; class Pezizomycetes; order Pezizales; family Ascobolaceae; genus Ascobolus; species Ascobolus immersus. The sequence continues at coordinate 642,231 of ML119651.1, read as the reverse complement.
ACCAGCACCATTCAAAGGGGACGTTACTGGCATTCTTGGCCAAGTGAGAGAAAACCGTAATTGGTATGTACGGTTGGGTCAGAGTCGAAGGAAGATCTTCTCTTTCTTTTTCTCTGGGCTGTGAGCTTGCAGAGCAGATACGGAAATGGTTGGCAGAGAAAAGACGGATATGTTGGAGGTCAACATGTTCCCGGAACACGTTACTCTCGCCACAACCGGGTTTCTCTCGACCGCTTTCTGTACTGAGGTATGATGATTCTGAGAACATGTTCTGGAATGTTACGGCACTCGACCATCTCCCAGCTTCGTCTACCACGCCTCTTCGTCAAGAGTATACTCATTATCCAAAGGGGACGTTGCTTTGGCGGTAGGAGAACGAGGATTGGGACCAAGACACGCATTATCTCTGGCATGCCTGGGAGAATTACTTCAATGATGACCGCAAGAGTGCCATCGAATCCTGGGTACCTGGCGACACATTGGTGCAACAGAGGGCCGGACGACGCCGATAGTTTATTTGACTTAGATCTGTTGGCAGACGAGTGATAGTTTGGATGTGTCTCGTAATCCTTCTCTTGCATGGAAGGGTGACCTGACAAGGCCTCATTGTTCTTTCTCGAGAGCTCAATACTTTCCGTGGCAGTCACAAAGCACGGCTGGCCTAGGATAAAGTGGTGATTCCTCAGAAGAAACGACTGTCTATTCACAGTTTCTACTTCACCAATTTAACAAGCGGAATGTTCCAGCATTACTCGCACGTATTCCTCCAGAATGTTTCTCTTGTTTCAACCTGCTATTCCTTGGCTCAGAATTGTCGTACAATCCATGCTTCCTGAATTACATCACACCAATCATCATTCAAAGGGGACGCTGTTTGGGGGTAGGAGAGAGCGGATTACTATCTCAGTACAAGCCGGTGGCAACACGGCCGTAGAACTTGAAGGAGAAAGCTGAGCTGATCCGGTGCTTATGGGCTGCGAGGCATCGCACTTCAATGGCACATTACTCACATCCAAATTTGCAAATTGAGTCCTTTCTCTAGGCACGTCTCCTCACCGGAAAAACTACTTGTCATTATGAGCATCATCATTAAAAGGGGATGTCGTTTTGTGGTTGGAGAGAGTGGATCATCACTGCTTCGAGAGCCTACTCTGTCACGGTAGTGATGGATCGCTGGCCCAATCGATGAGATCTTTCTCTGATTCGTCTGCTTATTCGGAAGATATCGTGTCCGTATCATCATCGACGGTCAGTTCTGTCCTGCCATCTGCACTGGCATCGCCTTCTCGTTCCCTAAACCAATACGGTAACAAGGCACGGCTGGCCTAGAATTGAGAGAAGACTACCTCGACAGAAGTTCCATGTTACGATCTTCTTTTCCTTCTCTGGATACCGAGCAGGTAGGGACAGGCAGGCATAGATTGCCGGAAGGCCAGAATCAAACTCCACGCTATACCCATGCAAGCCAGATATCGAGTTCTCTTTCTACGTTTGGCTTTCGTTGTTGTGGGTTGTTGGTTCTACTGGCATCATTGTTGCAAAGGGGATGTTGTTTCGTGGTTGGTGAGAGTGGATGCTTACTGTCTGATTACCGCCCACGACTGGTCCAAAACTGAAGGAAGCACAGAGTCTGCCATCACAGTCTTTTCCTCTATTTTCTAGATACCCTGCATGCGCATGGGGAACGGATATTAGGAAGTTCAACAAGTACTAAAGTGCTGGAAGGAAGGGACACGGTACTCTCATACCGGTGTCAGATCTTCTCGTCTCTTACTTTTGACTTACCATTACCACTCTTGTTTCCACACTGCACAAAGGGGATGTTGTTTCGGGTGGTTTAGAGGTGTTTAGAGCATTACTTCACGACTCGTGGAAGATTGAGAGAAGAGCCAAGGGCGCCCTTGCAATTGCTACGATCTTTGCTCCTTCTCAGGATACCAAGCATGAGAATAACCCATTCCACGATGTTCTCGGGAACCCGGAATTGAAGGCACCCGTACGGATTGCCGGGAAGCCTGCCTCAAAACGCACGTTCTACTTGTGCAAACAAGCCTACCCACGTTTGGCTTTCAATGTTGCGAATCATCGTTGCAAAGGGGACGCTGTTCTGGGGTAGAAAATAGTGGGTACTATGCAGAAGCAGCGCCACGCTGGTTTAGGTATGAGAGACGAGCAAAGGACTCATTCCATGATGTTCTCAGGATATCGTGCTTGAAGAAGGCGCCACACGAATTGCCAGGAAGTCTACCGGAAAACATACGTTAGAGCCATGCAAACCAGCCAACAGCCTCGGTTCTCACGTTTGGATTTCGATGTTGCAGGTCGTTGGACCCGTTGGTGTTGTTATTGTAAAGGGGACGTTGTTTCGTGGCATGGACGAGATTACTGAGCAACGAAAGCCTGCGGCTGGTCTAGTACAGTTTCAACGAGCTTCATACGGCCACAATGCTACTCGGAATGTTAGTTATTTCGAAGAGGACGTATCAGGTCTCACAAAGCTCGCAGCCGCGGAGTAAGGTCGCCGCTCGGATTATCCACTAGGGAAATCCACCAACTACACCGAGGCAAGGAAGGGTGACAGAAAGGCGTACCCAGAGTTCCACTCGATCACGGCAGCAAAGGAACGTCTTGGTATGGTAAAGTTCAATGAGAACTTTATCGACCTCTTCTCTCTGCCGCAATTCTCGGATACATTTACTATCACAATCTGTCTGCCAACTGACTTCAAGTCCGATGAAGCAGATAATTTACGGGCCCAGGTCCAGGATGGGCTTGTGAGGAAGGCTGCATCAACGGCTATGAGAGTGAGGACTGCAACAACTCATGGCGGGCGTACTGGAAAAGAGCCTTCAGTGTTCGCCGTACGGCATAGTTTTTCCTTGGCCCGTCATGAGTAATGGTTACGTTATCTTCGAGCCACGTTACTCGCATTTTTGTCCGTTAAAGTATTTCTATGGAGTTTCGACTTGGACTATTACCACCGCCATCATAAAGGGGACGTTGTTTTGGAGTAGGAGAGACCAGGTGCAGCACAGATGTTGCACACGGCTCCTCGAGGGTCGCAGGGAGGAGTTTGACGTGATCTTCTTCTCCTTTCAGAATACAGAGGATCCATGCACGGATTGCCAGGAGGCTCAGTTTGTACTCTATTTCCTCCTAGGACCGAAAATCAATGTTGCGGGTCATTGCCATCGCCACTGTTGTCATTACAAAGGGCACATCGTCCTGGGGTAGATGAGGGTGGATACTGGTTAGGGGTTGAGGTTTGTTCCTCAAGGCTGGTCCAGTAGTATTACAGCACCTACTCAACACATTCACGGCCGTTTCTTAGCAACATCATCAGCAGAGCAGATTACGATGTGATTACACTTGAGGAAAGAAAGTTACTATCATTACCACCTGCCATCTCTCGATCCAGTTTTCGCATTCAATATTGCGACTCCTACTTATTTATCACTGTTAATCTTACGATGTAAAAGGGGACGTTGGGCTGCGAGCATTACGGATGAGCGTATCACGGGCGGACTACTTCAACGGACAACTCCTACAGCACGCGCCCGATCTTTGCACCGCAGCATCATCATTAAAGGGAAGGTTGCAGCTTAAAGGAGAAACGTTCCTCTAGTTACAATCTGCCCTTTCCCTGGCAGCTCTCCCTAGTTTCGTCTTTCGACATTCCCTCTTTTCAACATCATTACAAAGGGGACGTTAAGCCGCAACTCCTACCAGAATCTCGCAACACGCCTGGTCCCACCTAGAGAGACGTAGCAGGCAACATCCACACGGTCTTCTCTTCTCAGAATTATCAATAAAGGGGACGTTGAAGCCTGAAATGCAGTTCAGGACGAAGAGGCACGATTACTCTCCTCACAATATGTCTCTTCCATGGCATATCTCCCCAGTTTTGTCTTTCGACACTGCGTCTCATCATCAAATCGAAGTGGCCACGGGGAAGCTCTGATGCATGCACATCTGTAATGAAGAAGACGTACGGGTGTCAGATACTGCCATCCAAGGACGAAATGGCAGCAATGGACGGCAGCAGCAGCAGGAGCTCGCTCATTGCAAAGGGGACATTAAGCCGTAACTTCTACCAGACGCTCGTAACACGCCTGGTCCACCTAAACATAACTTGCTTCCAGATTGTGCACGGTCTTCTCTTTTCAGCAGCATCAGTAAAGAGGACGTTGGAGCGTGAAAAGCAGACCGCCTCCAGCACTACGTTTGCTCTCATCACAACCTTCTACTTTCATCCTTCGATGTGGTATTTCTTCATCATCATCCGAATTGAACGTGGTTTCCTGAGCGGGGCCTGGTCTGTTTTATGCAATGTTGTTGATATTTACCTAAACGGGATGCTTGAATAAGTATGCAGGCCACAATTTGGATTCGCATGACGTCACTCCCGTTGAATCTCGCTTTTTTTTCCCCAGCGGATTTCGTCTTCGGTGTTGTAATTTTTCGCGTTTCTGGTGTCATTCAAAGGGGATGGTAGCTCAGATGGCTACGAGAGAAAAGCCGACTCCGATCGGCTGGTTGAGTAGCACTGGAGGAGCTACTTGACATGTCGTTCTCTTCGCATCGTCATCAAGAAGGGGCATGTTTGTGATTCCTTCTGGAGAACGTTACTAACTATGTTTAGCCCTGGATATTCGTTGTTCGATAATGCGGTTCTTGTCTTCGATTCCTTCATCACTGTCGAGCTTACATACGACTAGCAGAGATGAAGGAGTGCTGAAAGGAACTTGAGATTACGGGATGAGTCCCAGTTGAATGGCATGACCTACTGGAGATACGAGTCGCTTTTCGCAATGCCACCTCCTCTCCGTTCAGTCTCTTGGCTACTTTTGGCAACGACTGAGGTGTCGAAAGGCGTCGTGGACGACCCGTGACGCCGTGGAGGATGGTTCGTGGCGAAAACAGAGCCTGCCACATCATCACCAGGTTCTTCGTTGCCAAGCAGATTGAAAACGAGTAAGGCCATTCCAGAAGGTGAGTATGGTTACTGATATGTCTGTAGATTTGTCTTCAATGAAGAAAGGGGACGTTAGAGAACAGTACAGCCAGGCTTTTTACTCCATCAGTTACCCTCGCCGAAACGAAAGCCGTCGTCTTTTTATATTGCGACGTGTCATCGTCAGCTCTACATACCATCACATACGGCCAGGCTGCTTCGCCACGTCTTTGAGGATAGCTGGGCTCTTGCAGCGCTGGGAGAACTTACGGCTGGTTCACAGAAAGGGAGTGAATCGAAACACGATCAATAAAGGCGACGTGAAAGCATTCAGTCAGGCACTATTGTTCCGAAACACCTTGCCTGGAACTGCTTTCGACTGCAAATATCGCGACGGATCACGACCATCATCACTATCAGATGGACTCCATACGAGTCAGAGAGCTGTCATGCTAGCATGGGATTAGATACTCACGACATGATCAGTAATGTTCAGGATTTGAGCTTGATAGTACATGTGTACAAAGTTCTCACTTGAGCATCATGAGGAGCGCCACTCTACGGCTTCATCTCCTTGCCTTCTTTTCCCTTCTCGGCATCGGAGCAGTTCAAAGGGGACGTCATGGTCTCGGACAACCACGCCCCAGAAGCTAGGCTCCTCTCCATATATGCATAGCACGGTCTTGATCCCAGAAGAGTCGGCTGTAGAACTTAGAGCCGCCACGGTCTTCTCCATTGCTCCAACTTGTTAGAGTAGTTTGAGTTTTCAGTACAAAGGGGACGTTGAATTCGCGCAGGGATTATGTTGCATACATCATGCCAAAGCATGCAGACGTTTTTTTCCCGTTCGGCAGGTTCTATGATTGCGTGGATCGGACGAAACACGCTGTTAGCAGACCGCCAAATTTTGAAGCTTCTCTACAAAAGATGCATGATGGCAAAGGGGATGCGAAGAATGAGTCCATGACGTTCGACGATGGGCTTATGCAGAAGATCCTCCCCTCTCTTTTCCCAAGATGCCGAAGAATCACGATGGGAATTGGATAGTTTCTCTATCCCGGGTTGGTGATCGGACATAGAAGATCCCGTTTTTGTGGCCAGTCCACAGAAGGTGATGCTTCCAAGATTAGTTCCCCTTCCAAAGCTGCTACTCAAGTTTAACAGTAAAATCTTCTCTACTCGGTAGCATCCCAGACAAGTGGAATTATCATAACACGTTATCTTCCGCCCTTCTTTCCCCTCCTCTTAAGCTCCTCTTTTCCGAATCAGAGTTCAAAGGGGACGTTGGAGTAGCGAGCACTCACATCGTTAGATGACGATCCGAGGTGCCTTATATATGGCATGGTCGAGTGTATTTGTTGTCGGGGTGTTGATACGAGCGGTTGATCGTTATCGTCTCATCTTGGAAGCATCCTATGATAAGATGGTTCTTCTACACATTCTCACAGAATTTGTTCGTCAATTGCAGCACGGATATGCTGAGTTATTCTTATTATTTTGACGGTTGAGATCACGATCTCCTCTTTTCAGCGGTATCCAGGACATTCAAACACATTCTTCATTTCTGCTCGTGAGATCTCTTACCTTCTAATTTACTCAATATCTGAGGAACTTAATGGGGACGTCGAGCCACGGAGCATGGTAGGAGAAGCATCTTGCTGCTTCTCTCACGAGAGCTCTCCATCCTCATACAGAGTCTGGTGTGGTTCAAAGTTTGGTGTTACGTGTGCCAAAAAGTGCATTCTGCAGAGGTAGCTTTTTTCGAGGAGCTCTCCGACGGGACATCTGAGCAATCCGAAGGTCAGGAACATGGATCAGGATAGCTGCCCAACTAGCTGGTGGTCAGGGACGGGACCTGGGTGCTTGCTTCCATACCAAACAATACCTACATCTACATTAACGCACCTCACGGTGGAGCAATTTTGTCCTCAGCCTTCGCTATCGGTGTCGACATTTTGTGAAGCCAGCTTGCTCACACGTTCCTGCTTTGCTTCCTCGATTCGATATCATAAAGGGGATGTTGGGCCGGATAGATCATAGCCGTGTGCACTCATGGCTACAGCAGTCTTTCTCATATCCCTGATACGATCGCCTCTAGAGCTCTGCTGATACACAGAAGACCCACTCCGTTCCTTGATCGTTTCGGTATACATACATTGCACGATGGAGAGCCACTGCAAATCATCATATGTTCTTCTATCATCATTCTCCTTTGGCTGCTACGAGATACAAACACAAAGGGAATGTTGAGTTGGTGAGTACTACATGGCTCTGCGCCAGTTGGCCTCATGCAGAATATGTCTGGGAGAATTTGCTCACGCTGTCAGTCAATGAGCCATATTTCAACGGTAGTCAGGATAATTGGAAGATCCGACACTTACTTGAACGAGATTTCCTCTTCCATCTTGTCTGTTTCATGGACTCGTTGACACAAAGGGGACGCAAGACAACGAGAGAAGAGTTTGGGTGAACGAGCGGCACTCCCTGGACCTAAAACGCATCAAACAACGACCCTACGTTCTTCTCTGCCCAGGATTGCATTGAATGACCATACGACGATCTGCAGACCCACAGAAAATACACTCAGCATACCGACAGTTGCACGATCAGGTTGACCTCTACAGTAAGCTCCATTAGAGAAGACCCCATAGACACTTTGCGACTTTATCAACTCGAGCTCGTCGGCACAAAGGGGACTCCTAGAGCGCAAGCGCTCTGACGTCGACTACGCAGAGGGTCAGTTCACTTCTTGGAGACATTATACCTGAGCTTGATATGCTAATGGGGACGTTGAAGCTGCTTCGGTTGATGGTTGGAGGTTGGAAAAGCAGGTGACAATATGGCGGAGTTCCACGGGATCTAGTCACCCAAAGAGAGACTGAGGGTATCGAACGGCTGGCTAGAAAGCTGCTCCACCGCTACACGGTCCGCCAAGCTGTCGTGGGCCATTTCTGGCCTTACTTCTTTACCAGAAGGCAATTAGTACACGACTACTATCTGCCACAGGCTAGCTATACTGAGTTTACGAAGGGACAGTACTGCACGCGCACGCAAGCTGCTGTTTATAATTGCTTCTTGGTAGTATTTCCACGGGGATGTGAGAGACTCGATTCTACGACGGCTTCTCAACACGAGACACCAAGCAGTTCTGAGAGAATCCTGGGCCATTGACGAAGTTAATCAAGGACCGTTTACGGATCGAAGTGGTATTGCCCAATCTTGAGGTAGAAATTGGGCCTTCGAATTACGTACTAGAGATGGCAGTCAGTAGAAACTAGTCCATGACTCGAGTATCACGGGGATGTGAGAAGTTGGAAGCCGCTCTATGAATACGGTGAGGCTGTTCTAACAGAATATGGCCATGGCTCGTCGAATTCCTTGAAATGGATACACGAGCGCTGGAGTACTGTCGGCTCAGACATACGGCGATAGAAGTCTCTCTAAAGAATGTTCCAGCACGGTAATGGGGATGTAAGAAACTGAAAGCTGCTTCATCCAAAAAGCCATCACCTGTAATTGCCCTCCGCGTTTCACGCCGAACTCCGCAATTTGGACACGGGTGTCGGGGAAGCACATACAACCAGACACCACGACACGGATGTTGATTTCGAGAAGAGACCGGGCATTTCCAGCAAATGGTGCTCTGACGAGAAGGTTATGTGAACTCGATGAAGGCCATGGAGACACGGAGATGTATTAGCATTAAGCTGGATATCTAACTGTTGCGCCAGATGGACCTGTCGATCTCATCAACGGTTGTCAACAAGCATACCAGAGCTCAACCACGAACTGCAGAGATGGATCCCAAGAGTCGAGCCAGAGACGTGATCATTGATTGCCAGGATTAGCGTCTTGTCAATGAATTCACGAGAGGCTCCTATTCCAATTTGTGGCTCTAGCAAGTAACGGGGATGTGAAAGTATTAGTTCATACCAGTCTTGCCATTCTATACGGCTAGTCAAGCTGGTCCGGAGGAGCTTGGCTGGATGATCACAACGACCCGCGAGCCTTGATGCTGCTTCCAAGAGAATAAGATTGCATAAGTATTAGCGTTCTCGTGGGGATGGAAAGATATTTGAATACAAGACGACGAGGTTGAGATGGAGGTTAAGGCCGTAACAAAGACTGTGGTATTGCCCTTTTCTTCGAGGGGGCATTCCCCGATTTTACGTCGATTGTTGCGCCGCTGCTGCCTGATGCCGCCTTCGTATCTGTCTGCTCATGCACTTGCTCGGAACCAGCGCTGCAGCGGAGACTGCCATCCAACTTATCATCCAACTACTCCGAGTCCTCATAACGGCATGCGATTTCTACTCATACCAAGCAACAAGAATCGGAAGAGGCTTGCACCAGTAATAATCATCACAAGATTTCTTTACAACACAAAGGAAGATTGGTGAAGCATCCACGTGTATGTTTTCGTTCTTTCATCGATGAAACATGTACAGGGCCCTGAAATGATGACTTTTGCCACAGGAATGAATATATACTGAGATGCTTGTCAGTGTGAGCGATGGAGCTGATGCAGTGGCCTTGAGCACTCCGAACGCACACCATATCATACTATCCCAATAATACGATAGTAGTTGGTAGTGACAAGGAGTCTGCAGGTTCCCATGGGGATGAAAGAGTTTGAAGTACGCTACTAGAGGTATGGCTGCCACTCACTGCCGCGAGAGCAATATTATATCAAGGTCTTCTTGTCGACTGGAACAAATGTCCTATCCAAGTAAGCATTGATGGATTTCTGCCGGTACACGTTCGAGAAGATCAATGAGGGGTGGGCAACACAAAAGAGACGCTTCCTGTGGCAGGGCCTGGATGTGTACGCCTCAGAAATTGCCTCTTCGATCCATGAGCCCTACTGCACGGAGAAGTCGATCACCCAAAGTCGACTCAAGCTCCCGAACGCAAAGCACCATTGCGAATCACGAGCATATCGTAGCAAATATCATCAAACCTTGACCCACTTTCACCAAGAAAACCACCTCACGTCTTCAATCCCACGATCTCAAAGATGGACAGACACGATTTCAAGCCCAATTCGTTTAATTTCCTACTCGACCTTTTTCAAAATGCTAACTTCCGGCACACCACTCACATCTCCCGTCTGTAGATCCTCAATCTCATAACACGTACTTTCCTGCAGCAGTGTATTTCGCAAGTCTGTCTGGGCACGACCGATGCCTGTTGCACCGGCGGAGATGGCATTGGTAACCATGGAGAGGATCTGGCCGTCGGAGGTGTTTGGGTCCGTTCCTGCGGTAAGTCAGCGCAGGTTCTTATGTCTTTGAAGGCTAGTTGAGGGTTGGAGGCTCCGGAATTGAACTAACCGCCATGTGGATGATAGGTAACGGTGTCGCCGATGGAGTACTTTGGTGCCATGGTGGAAAGAACGTGGATGGATACTGCAAGGCCGATCCGGTGATGGTGTTGATGATGATAGAGTGGCGATGGAGATTGGAAATGTGCAGGTGATAGATGATGGACTTGGACTATTGTTAAGGCTGGACTTGTGAGGTTGTGGAATTGAATGGATCATTGTTTCGTATGCTGTGTGAGCGTCAGAATGACGGAATAGTATTCCGGGAGCCAGCAGCGAATCGCAATAAAGCAGTCATGATGTATGTACGCGTAAACGGATGCGAAACATAACAATCGATGAAAGTAAGTAGAAGCAAGAAGAATTGAAAATTCTATCAAAAGAAGAGAACGGAATGATCCAGTTGCTCTTCTGGCAGGACCGGATTTATAAGTATATTTCCGGAAGTGGAACTTTGTTTACTATCACGAGATTGGCCCTTCCCATAGAAACAGCCAAGATTTGTCCCTGAACTCCGCCACTCTCGTCAAGTCAAGCTTTCTCCTCAGGGGCAAAGATCTCGAAACACACTCAGGAGCAAGTGACCCTCTAGGCTATTGATTGGCGCTGACAGTTGCGAATATCATGGCATTGTTGATCTCTACTCTGGCGAAATGAGCCAGGAGTGCTGTAGATATTCCTGTTGAAAGTTGAAGAATGTTGAAGTTTTGCAGTGGTGAGACCTCTACATAGAGTACGTAGAATACGCGTAATTCACCCGATTACTCTCCGAGACTCTCCCTATTATTGTCGGTCCCGAAGTGAGGAATCCCTAGTACTCGGCATCCCGCCCTTCAGGACCCTAACTACAGGTAGCACTACCCGCAAATTAGTGATTGGGGCTGCAATTCTCTAGGGACCTCTTAACTCCGGGGTCGGCCAAGGCAGCCTGTTTTAGTTGGGGGGTGGAACACAAGAATCCCCATCCGAAACCCTCCCATCAACACTGCCACCACCAATCTCCCATTCTCTCCACATCAACCCTCTCTCAACCAACCCATTTGCGTCGCTATCGTCTTCGTTTTAATATCCTTTGATGCTCTTTCTGCAGTAACTCTCAACACCATCTTTTAGTTCGCCAGTTACGCTCGTTTCAAGCTTTTCGCTCCTTACTTTTTTGCGCGCAAACCGTCGTGTCCATCTTGCCCTGCAGCTTGCCAGGGTCCCCTTAGACCAGGAACCAGGAACGGTCCGACCTCAACCGCCATCTCCAAAACATCACCACCATCACAACCATCTTCGCCATAGTAAACGATTCGACGCAGCGCGTAGGACGTGGATATCGGCCATCTTGTGGAGTCTGGTAGACAGCAAACCGACCGTTGTCTCTGACCTCAACACCATCGTCACTCGTTTCAAATCGCCTCCGACCGCCTCGTTTCTGCCTCCTTTCGCTCGCTCGCAACTCGGTTCACCTCGTTTTCGATACCCATCGTTCTAGTCAGCAATTCGACAATATGCGGATATCTTCGCTCTTCTCATCGGTAGCTTCGGCGCTGTTGCTGGTGTCCAGCGTCAACGCAATCGAGTTGGATGTCAACAGTCCCGGTATGTTTCACGGTGGATGAGAAGGACTACGGGACGACGGGTCAATGGATAGGGAAGGATGCTGACTGTGGATGGATAGACTCGATCAAGAAAGCCGCCAAAATCGCCGCAAAGGGAGTCTTCAAGGAATATCCAGGTGACAAGCCTGGTGGTATCCCCGGTTTGTGGGGAGACCCATACTACTGGTGGGAGTCTGGTGCTGCTTTCGGTGTAAGTTTGGCCGGTTCTGGGTTTCGCGATATGCAAGGGACAGGTTGATGGGATGGATGCAACCACGGGCTGGATGAGAACAACCACTGACGGTGCACTGCAGGCTATGGTGGATTACTGGTACTACACTGGAGACACAACCTACAACAAGATCACCACCGAGGCCATGTTGCATCAGGTCGGCCCGAATTTCAACTACATGCCGCCGAACCAGTCGAAATCATTGGTAAGTTGGCTCCGGAACGTAGCAGAAGCGGGAGTCAAAGCCTAACCCTCTCTAGGGTAACGATGATCAAGGTTTCTGGGCCCTAACAGTCATGTCCGCCGCCGAAAAGGTCTACCCAGACCCACCGGATGACCATCCCGGATGGCTCGCTCTCGCCCAGTCAGTCTTCAACTCACAGACAGTCCGCTGGGATCCCGATACCTGTGGTGGTGGCCTCCGCTGGCAGATTTTCACCTTCAATAACGGCTACGACTACAAGAACACCATCTCCAACGGCGTCTTCTTCCAGCTCGGCGCTCGTCTCGCTCGCTTCACCGGCAATGACACCTACGCTCAATGGGCCGAAAAGACCTACGACTGGACTCGCGCCATAGGATTGGAGTCTGCAGATTACAAGCTTTTCGACGGTGCCGACTCGCTCAAGAATTGTACCAAGATCAACCATATCCAATGGTCCTACAACGCCGGCATGATCCTCGCAGGCTCAGCCTACATGTACAACTACACCGACGGCAAAGTCCCCAAATGGAAGGAATCCATCGACGGAATCATGGACCAGATGAAGATCTTCTTCAAGAATGCCAACGATGGAACGCCAAACGTCATGTACGAGACTGCCTGTGAGCCAAACGGGAAGTGCAACATCGATCAACGTTCTTTCAAGGCCTACCTCTCCCGCTTCATCGCTCTCACCATCAAAATGGCGCCCTACACCCGCGAGCGTCTCCTCCCACTTCTCCAGAACTCCGCCAAGGGTGCTGCCAAGTCCTGTACCGGTCTCGAGGAAGGAACGGTCTGTGGATTGAAGTGGACCGAGAGTGCATTCGATGGATGGTGGGGTCTTGGTGAGGCGATGAGCGCATTGGAGGTTATCCAGGGTACTCTCATTGACGAGGTGTTGCCGCCGGCCACTGCTAAGGACAGAGGCTCGAGCAAGGGTGACCCTAGTTTGGGAATGGGAGGTGATCGAGGATTCAGAGATCCTACCGTCAGTCCTACTACTACTGGCGATAGAGTTGGTGCTGGGTTCTTGACGACGCTGGTGTTGGTTGCGATTGTCGGAGGAGCTTATTGGATGGTTGCTTAGATTGACTGATGATACCGAGTAATCTGTTTTGATTGATTGCTATCTTTTGTGGGAAAATCGGTTGGATTGGGGAGGGGATTAATGGGGAGGAGTTTCTGGGGATTGGGTATCTTTTCGGTTCGGTCATGGTTTTGTTGTGTCTTTTGCTGTAAGTGCTTATTGCTGTCTGTGGTTTTTGTATAGTTAGATACATTGTGGTGTACCGGTACTTGCTGTACTGTGGATTCTAATGTAATCTTTTGCTTTGGACAAATGATGCTTGCTTTGACGGATGGTGTGAGTTGTGATTTGTGATGTGCGTGGTGGTTATGATGCGGCCGATATTTTCAAAAGGTAACACCATCTTGCTATCATCTGACTTCTCACTGACATGTGTCCCAGGGCAAGAAAGGTACAAGCCTATCGCTGTTCCGAGCTAGTTTCGGCAAGCCGTCAGGGCTCTCAACCGGAGAATTTAAACCGCAACGCTTATGACGTCCCAAGCCCCTCATGATTTGTTGAGTGCGACCCTGACCTCCTGATACGCTCAACGTGTCTCCAGCTGTTTCTCCGATGGCCTGGAAGCTTCTTTCTCGGTCTCACCCGCAACAATCAGGATTCCAAAATACTACCTCATGCGTGCATAGCTCTTTTCAAGAAACGAAAGTGTCGGTAGTGCATTCTCCTACCCCGTTATACGATCTGTCATCATCAAGCTGAGCAGGTGTTCGTTCGGATACCAACGCATGCATCTGTTCTCAATATCTCCATTGCTACATATACAGCCCTCTTTCCGCTTCTCACTCTCATCAGCAATCGATATCCACCACTCTCTTTAACAAATACACTCTTTAAACAACACCACCAACAACCAAAATGAAGTTCACCACCACAACTGTCCTTCTCGCCGGAGCCACTCTCCTCCAAACCGTCTCCGCAAACTTCTTCCTCACCTGCTCTGTACTTACTTCTCACCCTTTCCTTCCATCACTCTCCCAACTAACACCTATCTTAGAACCCAAGAACCGATCGCGTCTCAGACCAATTCTTCCTCTTCGCCGACTGCGCCGACTCCGCCGGCCTCCACCACGGCACCTCCTCCCTCGACCTCAGCAACTGCATCGTCAACGACGGCGGCCAGCTCAGGGCTGCTGACAATGGCGGGTTCAGCTCTAGCTGTACCGAGTTGAGTCTTGATGAGGGGACTAGGGGGTTGCAGGCGCTTTGTGAGAATGGACATGGTGGACAGGATGTGTCTGTTGTTTCTCTTGGTGAGTTTCGGGTGCAGAAGGGGAAGATGGGCTTGGGCTAATGATGTGTGTAGAATTCATCGAGAATGATGAGGGTGTGCTATCGTGCTTCGGACATAGGGGGGTGTATCTTGGGGACTTGCCTCCGGCTGCTAAGTAGAGGGGTTGGAGGTGATGTGGCTTGAGCAGTTGGATACTTTTCTCTCTTTGGGCGTTTTTGATTTCTGTGGGTAGATGTTTTCAGCATATGGGGTTCTTCTAGGTTGCCTGAATCGAACAATCCTTCCTTTGACACTTCTCCAGCCTGGCGGAGCTTCAACTTCGAGCACTCGTGAACTCTGTGAAACTCTGTGAAACTCTTTGATGGCAGACTTATTCATCGATAGGAGCAATTCGATTCAGGAATCCGGATCGAGGCTTGGAACACTTAGCTGCTTTGCATTGTGGCCTCGGGCTTCCAAATTGCAAAGGTGTGCCATTGATAACTTTGTTTAACACCACTACTGTCAGTTTCCTTCCTTCGCACATCGTAGCCTGATCATCTGCTTGCTCGATTTCTAGCTGCCTAGTGGCCTTGAAACTGGTGCAATACTCGGAGCTTGTGATGTACTCGTTTACACCTCAGTTAACCTAACTGGGCTGATTGGATGGCTTTTGGCAAATGATTGTGTTGAAGACCTTACAAAGCAACAATTGGTCGCGTGGCCCAATGGCAAGGCGCTTGCCTACGATTTCCTATCTGACAGCAAGAGATTCCAGGTTCGATCCCTGGCGCGATCATTTTGTTTTGCTTTCTTTCCGTCTACGAAAAGAGGAGTTTTGAGTGACCGTATCCGTCCTTCTCTCTTGTTAGTTGTCCCCTTTTGTTGCTCCATTACATTACAGCTAGCCGGAAGAACCGTCTTGTCATCCTTTTATCCCTTCAGTATCCATGGATTCCCTTCAATCTAGCTCGTCCACATCGTGCTTGCCCAAGCGCCCCCATGAGCTTCGCCTCCATATCATGATGTTACAAGGATCAATAGGTTGGGAATGCTGTGAGGTTTGTAGATTATATGACCATTGAGATTCTCGTTTACTGATCCCGAGGAAGATAACACTGCTGTCAGGAAAGGAAAAGGTCGGCAGATCGTTTGTCATGGCTCTGACCGCCCACTCTGCATGCAAGGGACTGCGAAAGTAAAATAATATTGTAGTTCCAATGACACAGGATCTTGAGGCACTGGAATCACGCCGAAGTACTGGGAGAGAATAAGTGAACTTTTTGACTTCTCTCTTATCGGGAGCAAGTTTAAACCGAAATATTAACGCAAAGTTGAAAGACGAGCACATACGGCCATAGATTGAAGAATATACGGGATCCCGTTCGCTCTCCCATAGTCAAGCTTCTAATCGCCAAGTTAGTACCGCGGTGGGTGACCATGCGGGAATCCTTGGTGCTGTATGTCTTTTGTTTTACTCTTCTTGAGACTAGAGATTTTTTTGTAACGGACTCCGAACACATCCGAGTCGGCCTTAAAAGATCCTTATCGGATTCTTCAAAATTCCGTCGGTTCCGGCCCTCTTTTTCATGCTACAGACCCCGTGCTGAGAATCATTCCAGCAGCCGGGACAGAGGCTTCAAAGCTGTTTCCTTAACTGCTTTTGCGTTTAGCTGGCGTTACACAAGCCATCGTCAAGTATTCTGGAAGAGGTCGCAGCCGGTCGCTCTTTAGAACCCAACAAAAACATCTTCCCACAACATTATTCCAACCAAACAAACATCGATTAGCAACCTCGCCAGCCAGCAAAATATCCGGTGAATCCTCTTCAAATTTATATGGATCGAGCTAACCCAGCCAGCGATGGCCGACTCTAGTATCTTTCTTACCGTTCCAATCGAAATTCGCCTCGAGGTTTATCGGCACTGCAGTGCTTTTACCCTTCTGCTCCTATGCCATACTTGTCGCCAGATATACACAGATATCAATACCAATCCAGCAATCTACAAATCCTCATTCGGTTACCTCAGCCCTCAATGGCGCGACTATTGGAATGTGATGCCCGGAAATACACACAACGCCATTCTACGCCGGCAGCAAGCTCGAACCTCTCCGCACTTGATACTGCCGAGGGAGACACCTAGGTTATGCATGGCTCTGGTTGCACGGATTGACGACGCGGAGAGGGATACCCTTCGTTTGTTCTCGAAGCGTGAGAATGTTGTGGTTGGGCGCTGGTGCAGCTGTGATGCGTGTGGAGTTGTAGGAGGGACACGGGCAAATTCATTCCGGATTTTATGGAGGCCATGCGGGTCTGTTGGCAGCCTTCAACAGTTCCTGAGTCGGAGAGTTTTAAGGGCATAGGTGCCCTCTCCATCGTCTGTGCGAGTAGTCTGTGATGATTGCCAGGAACGGGTTTTGGCAGCGCCTGTTAGGAGGGGTATTGCTATTGACAGGTTGAAGCCGGCACCTTTCGGTCCGAAATTGTTCAGAGCGAGGCCGGTAGCTAGGAGTACATGAGCTTGAGTTGGACCTCTTTGCTACGTGCTATGGAAGCTGTGGCGGTAGATTGCGGGTGGGCCCTGTTGAATCTGTCGGTTGTGCTTTGACCTATTTGGAGTATTTCAGACGGAACCAGATGTGTCTAGTATCATCCTTTGATCAGATCGTTTGCCCTGTTGTGGGTAGAAACTGGCCTTTCTTGAATACAAGATTGCTGTAGTACTTCGCAAAGAGCAAGTCAGAGCGGAGTGTAAGGACTAAGTACGAAGAGCTGACACATACGCATGGGCTAGCTACATGAGCATCAAGACGAACGTGTGACCTGAGACTTTCATCATGGGTGGCCTTCGTCGCAGTTTGCACCTCAATCAAACCGTGCTCCCCAACACCTTCTTTCCGCCATCCCACCGAACTCAAGAACGTCGACATTGTGAGGAAGCTACCTAAGTATACATTTCTATCGGCATTCTGTTAACCGTCCACAGAATATGGCATCACTGCTGACTCTTCCACTTGAACTTCGTCTCGAGATTTACAGCCATTGCTCCGTCTTCGGTCTTCTTCTCCTCAGTCAAACGTGTCAGCAACTCCGGGCTGAGATCAACAGCAATCCCAAACTCTACCGAACCTCCAATGGCTACAACCACGAGCAACCAGAGCGAGGTCCAGACTCAGTACTTTCAGCAAAACTATCGATTCGCTCGGTCAAGAATATTCCATCTGATGAACGATACCTATTTGCAAGCGGCCTCGAAGACATATTCCTGGGGTGGAAAGCATGCTTCCAGTGCGGTCTGATTGCGGGTGAGGAGGAGGATGCAGGACCTTTTGCTGGGAGGGAACAGAAGCTTGACTGGCTCAAGAACTGGGATGATAATGGGCTGCTCTATTTATCGAGGGGGATGGTGGATGTTTGTGACAAGTGTGCTTATAATGCGTGGCACCGAATTCGATAGTGCTTCAACTTGGAAAAGTTGGAAAGGCAATCGTACGGACGGGGGGATCCCGGCGGCCCTGTTCCTTGCGAGTTGAAGATAAAAGCCAGGCCTTCTCTCCCCAAGCTCCCAAGGATCGACGCTTTAATTCATTGTGTTGGCTGTTTGATTCGCCTCCCACCCGCGCCTACAACTTGCCAGTGGACAAGCCGGGGGTGGAGCTAGGCCGAGTCCTGTAGAAGACCGAGAAGGCCACCCCCGGCGAACAAGGCTGCAAGCCAGACAACTGGCTTACCCTCCAAACCTCCCTTTCCTTCTCCTTTGTTGATTGTTCCTTGTTCTTGATAGTTGTCCTCAGTAATTGACGTTACCACTTGTTGTTTCCTTTCTTCGCCGGGCGGATCTGTCCCTTGATTGGTAGTAAGTAAGTATTCGGTACTTGATAAAAGCTGTATGCGGGTTTTGAGTTCTACTTTGTTGGTTTTGTTGCTCGTTATTTTTTCGCTGGCACGAGAAGCGCTGTGGATAGCCTCGTTCCCAGTTCTGGGCGTACCGTGCGTGTTGAGAGAGATTCGGAATTGAACTGCTGCGTAGCTGCTGCGGAGACGAAAGGGCAAGGTCGATGCGGATGCCTGAATTCACCGATCTGCGTCCGGTTGAACTGTATTCGTACGGGTACATGCGCATATGCAAACGACACACCGTGACGCGGCTTTCACTCGGCCCTCAACACCACAACCACAACACAACACTCCATCTCGACTGAGGGCAACCAAACCGCCATCGTGAGTTTTTCCTTTGCAACTTGTCTTGTCTACTTAGGCTCCCCTCTAACTGCTCCAAGACCATGAGTTATCTGTCCACTCTACCCCAGGAGATCCGCCTCGATATTTACCGCCAATGCTCCGCCTTCACGCTCCTCCTTCTGAGCCACGTAAGCCGGCAAACATATACCGAAATCAACGCCAACCCCAGCATTTTCCGACAAGCTCCAGGCTACGATAATCACAAGCCCATACCGAATGCAAGCTCGAAGACACTATGCATCAGCTCCATCAAAGATGTACCATCGCACCCAGAACGAGACCTCCTCAGCAATAGAGATCTTCAAGATGACATTGTCCTCTCGGGCTGGAGATGCTGCTTCAAATGCGGTGAAATCAAAGCATTGCAAGCTATGTGGAGGTGCGGATGGGTCGAGACGGAGCCGTGTGGCAATAGAAATGTGGCTATGAAGCAGGCTGAGTGGATGGGGAGGGCTTGTGGTGTTTGCTTTTCGGGATGGGAGGAGAGATCAAAGGATAGCCGTAGGGGAGGGTGGTGGATTGAGGGATGTCGATGTAGGGGATGTGTTGCGCTTGTTGCAGAGGCTCTGGGACTGGTTGAGTTTTTGTGTATTTTGTCCTGAGGTCCTGGACAGACGGTAGAACCCAAATACTAGCAAAATACCGCTCTAGCATGAATTATAATTCCTTGTTATTTCGCTGGCTCGAGAAGTGCTTCCGACTTCTGCCTTGATGGACAAAATGGCATGGTCAATGCTGTTCAAGTTCCGCTGAACTGTGCAGGTCTGCATGATGCATGAGGATCAAGACCTTCCCTCAAAACGCAGTTGTGCGTCGGAAAATTACTAGTACACTGCGTATCTTACAACAACACCTCAGCTTTTCTTATTGACAAATAGCCACAGGCCTGCAGACAACAATGCTCATGATGCCCAGGCTCCTCACCCTCCCAACTGAACTTCGTCTCCTTATCTATCATCAATGTTCTGCTTTCTCACTTCTGCTCTTGAGCCATACCTGCCGCCAAATCTATATCGAAATCAACACAAGTCCGAGAATTTATAGAAATGCTTCAGGCTACTTATACACAGGACATTATTATGGTGGCATCTTTGATGAGAGATACTTCAGTATTTCCAAGTGGCAACAAGCTCGAACTGGGCCTGAATTGATACTGAACTCAGAGGTTTTGAGGCTCTGTATTGGATTAATTTACATGGTGGATAGCCATGTGGAACGAGATCTTTTTTTCGATCCTGAAGCAAGCAGCTTTCTCAAAGGATGGAAATGTTGTGCTAAATGTGGCGAGGTAGAGGTAAAACAATTTGCATGCCAAAGCCTTTCAGGATGGGCCCAGCTCGAGGTGGAGATATTTTATACTGCCGAGACAGAGATGTTTGAACTGGTTGGAGGTGTATGTGATGATTGTGCCGATCACTGGGGCAGCCCATTGGAGAGGGATCATTGGTGGACTTGGGCTTGTCACTGTAGATGTTGTGAGTTATTTCAGATGGAGGAAGAAGGAGGGGTACGGCTTGAGCTCTCTTTCCATTGAGGCTTCCGACTCGAGATTGGGAGGACTAGAAGTCGGAAAAGATTCAGCTTTGATGGACCGTGATATTCCTAAAACAATAACGCCAAACCAGTCATAACCATGCTAAATACCCACTGTCGTGCTCCTAAATATCATCCAAAAATTCCACAAACTCTCTATCTGGACTAACCTCCTTCCCCTCCCTCCTCATTTGATCCTTTATCTTCTTAATCAACTCCCACTTCTCCCTATTCCTCTTCCTAAACTCCTCCTCCACCCCCTCCCAAGCCTCTGTACTAAGCAATCCGTCCTTCCCCTTTATCTTCTCGCCCCACTCCTTCGCCCTCTCCTCCATCTCCTTCTCCCTCTTCTCATCCTCCTCTGTTCTGACCATGATCCTGCCCTTCCCAGGCCCAACAACCCACTCCCGTTCCCCAAACGGATCCAGCGCCGCAACCTCATCCTCCTCCACCTCCCCATCACTATCCGCCTGAAACGTATCCGCCTTTGCCTGCTTCGCCATAGCCGCATCATACTCCGCCTGCGTGATACTCCCATCCTCCTGCGGCCCCTTCACCAACACCCTCTTCCTATCCGTCAACGGCACAAGCGGCCTCGTGACATACTGCTCCCACGCATTAACCTTCCTCGGTCCCCACCCGGGTATCTTCAAAAACTCATCCATATCCTCACATAACACCGCCTTCTCAATCGTCCCAAAATGCTTCCCCAAATTAATCGCATCCGTCGTATTAATCCCACCGCCAGCCTTGAGGACAAACTCGATTGCCTGTTCCTTGAGACTCTTCTGCTTGCCGGTGGGGTTCTCGAGCTTGCTGATCGGGCAGTGCTCTTCTTGCTTGAGCATCATGAGCCATTGTGCGGATTGCTGGTAGGAGCCGGAGGTGAGGACGGTGAGTGGTGGGCTGTGTTTGATGCAGAAGGTTTGGAGCTCGAGCTGGTATTTATCATCGTCCGGGACGTCGCAGTAGATGATGAGGGCGCGGAAGTCATAGCGGCTGCCGAGGTCTTTGATTCTTCTGTAGATGTACTCTGGATGCAACCCTACACACACAGCCCGATGTTAGCGAGGCCTCCAGTGAGGAACAGGGGAGGAAAGGGAAGTACGAACGGTGATACTTCAAGCTGAGATACAACGCACAAGCCTTCTCCCCAACGACATAGTCCGGTACGATATCGCCCCATTCCCAAGGGACGGCACGAATGTGAGTGAGAACGGGATTGCCTTTTTGGCAGGGGTTGACGAGAATGGTTTTGCCGGAGCCTTGTTTGGGGAGTGGTTGTGGTTTGGGCTGCTCGATGGGCTTGGTGGGTTGAGGTGGTTGTGCAGGTCTCGGAGGTTGAGGTTGGGTGGTGGGTTTCGGAGGTGCGGGTTTGGAGGCCCTTTCGGCTTCCGCGACGAGGGCGAGGAGTGTGGCATCGTCGATGTCGCCGAATTCGTCGTCGGACATTTTGGCACTGGGGTTGGTGAAGTTGGTGATGTGGTGATGGTGGTTTGGTGGGGAGACGCGATGGGGCGCGAAAGTTCACGGCGGTTGCTAGAGTGGTGAGGTCATCGATTAGGCGGGCGACTGCGCTAAGCTGAGAAAGGAAGTAAAAGCTCACTAACAATCTGACAAGTGAGCAGAGCTAATGTCCTACGGGACGATGGCGTAAGGGGTTGCTGCAGCGGCCTCCTGAACTGCCGGCCCCCTGAAAGGCCAGGATGTCGTGTTCGACTCCAAGCTTTGGGGTTCTGTCAACCTAATTCTCGCAAGGCCAAGGTCAGCGAGAGCCGGGTGCGAGATGTAGGACATATGGATCGAACTCGTTTTTTTGGCCCACAACAGTTCTTAAGTTTCTCAATTAGAGTTCAAGTAATCTCGAGAACCCAAACTCGGGTCCTTCGGGACGGTGGCATAACGGCTCAACTTTGGCATCGGAGGGATTATTTATTTCCGCAGGGGCTTCTCCGCAGGCTGAAGATATAGATGTCGGGTTCGACTCCAGGTCTAGGAGAGCTCCAAGCCCGGTTTGACTGGGTGCGAAGACTCAAGCAACTCGAATCTGCCATGCCAGCTGCTCAAATGTCTCTCGGTACACAATGTTCAACCTCCTTCGCCAAGCGAGGAGTTGAGCGGGATAAGGCTGATGATGTTTGACGCGCTGAGATTTCGAGTGTGAGGGTGTTATCAAATCCCAACCTCCATGAAGGCGCTTCGGCAACTCTGGAAGAGATGGGTGCGAGATGTTGGACGTATGGGCCGAACTCGTTCCGAATTTCCTATGTCCGCCCTCAAGACCTAATGGTCGAGGATTGACGATGATGGAAAGTTGGTTTTTGTCGGCCGTTTTGCCGTCTGGACATGCAATTAATACAGATGCAAGTGATGGAACACTGTATGTCCTTCGGGACTGTGGCGCAGTGGAATAAATCGAAATATAATAAATGTGTTACTCCCGAAGCTTGCCCGGGACTCGTCAAGGACCAGTAGTAAACGTTTGTTCAACTCACGGTCTAGAGATGGTCGCAAGATTTGAATAATAAGCCATTGGCGCAACTCCGGCGAATGATATAAATTACGGAGATCTAGAGCTCGTAAAGTCTTAACGTTGTTGGCAAGTAATAACAAATCCCATTCGGTCAGACTCTAAAGACTGGGTGGGTGCGAGATGTAGGACATATGGGCTGAACTCGTGCCACATTTCCGGAGAAGTCACTACCTGGTGATAACTGGGCTGGCATAGGAAGGAATAACTGGTTTTTGTCGCGAAAGAGCCTGGTGAATTGTCAGCGTTTTTAATCTGATTGGATCTGAAGGATCTCGTTACGTTCAGGTCAGGTCAAAGACGAGATGGATGTCCTTCGGGACGCATGGCGCAAGGGCTTCCTGCAGGGGTCAACTTGTGACCTTCCTTCTGGGTTCCTGCCGTCCGACGCATCCTTAGGATGCGCAGTTCGGCTCCGAGTCTGGGAGATTAAATCCCAAACGGCAAACGATCTTAGATCGTAACGCTCAATAGGGTGCGAGATGTAGAGCTACTGGATCGAACTCGTGTCATATCCGACCAACATTCGCCTCGTGATATTCACGGTGGTAATGCTCTGCGAAGAGAACTGGCTTTTTGCAATACCTTTTAACGTTTTTAGTAGAGAAAGATGGTTACTTCCAGTGGAAACTCCTTTTGCTTCGGTATATGGTATGCACTTGCGAAAGCGCCCATGCATCGCAAGCTGATCATGATAGTACCTCGTGAGTCATTTCCATTAAATATCCGAGTCATTAAAGCAAGCAAGAGCACACACTTATCCTCAGGGCAGATAGCTCAGGGGGTCGTTTCAAAATGAAGTGGCTTCTGGATCATGATGCTGCTCTGTAGGATCAGGAGGCTGCGGCTTCTCTGTTGGCTAGGTGCGAGACTTAGGACATATGGGCTGAACTCGCGCCACATTCTCATAGTGTAAGACCTGGCTTCCAAGGGGGCTCAGGCAGGAGATAACTGGTTTTTGTCGCCTCGTGAAAATAGCAAGATGTAAATTGATGTGTTGTATCTAATCTGATGGAACGGAATAGCATTTGTTGTTTGAACAGGTGGCTTCTTTTATTTCTATTTTGATTACAAGCAAGTCATGTCCAGTAAATAATGCTTATCTTCGTCCTCGGAGCACAATGGCGCAGGGGGTAACAGTAATGACCTCTTGAGCCAGCTTCGGATCGTGCCGGCTGAAAAGCCAGTGCGATGATCCAGATGTCACGTTCGACCCTGGATCTGGGATTCGGAAATCCCAGGCGTGGCTTATCTGAAGCCCGGCTGGGTGCGAGAGTAGGACGTAAGGGCCGAACTCGTGACCACATTCTTGAGAGGCTCTGCGCAGTCAGCAGCCTCTTTGCTACAGCCTGTTAAGGTTACAGCCGACTCCCAAGCCCGGGGGTGGAGGATGATTGGTTTTTGTTGATCTTCGTTATGATCCAGCTTGTCTCATGAGCAGTAGATGAGGCATACGTTCGTCCCCGGAGCATTATGGCGCAGGAGAAAGCTGTACTAGCAGCAGCCTCTTGATGTCGCTTCGCACTTTCGCCGGTGGGTCTAGATGTCGTGCGCAGGTTCGACTCTGGGTTTGGGACGACAAATCCTGTCTGTTGGACGGGTACGAGAGTAGGACGTAATTTGGGCTGAACTCGTTACCACATTCTTGAGGGAGTCACGCTCACCCGTCCCTTTGCTATGAGATAAAACTTGTAGGCGACCCGTTGTCAAAGCACACGGGTTGTGAATAATTGGTTTTTGTTGGCGGGGAAATGGGATTCAGATTCTCCTTTGCGAGTCTCGAAACCGTGATTTGATTTTGCGGCAGAATCGGATAGTTCAAAATGGCCTTCTCTGCATGGAGAAGGAAGTTGGACAATAGTAGAAATCAGATCCTCATCTTCGAACTCTGGAAACAGCTACAAGACTCGATTTTGCGGTCGAATATAGACAAAAGCATGTAACCCTAACTTAACACCCAATCTTTTCTACTTAACCCCCAGTATTCTTACCTCCAAATAAAGAACATTGGCCCTCCTCAGGGCCATCGCTGGCCAGCTCACCCCAGGTATCTACTTTCCTACCTCTTCTCGCTAGGCCCATACCCAACCTCATAGCAGTGTCCAAAGTCACTCTCGTTGCCCATCATGCTATCCACCGCCGTCCCAAGCGTACTCTAAGTACCATTAGCCTCTCATCCCACCTCGGCCTCACCAAACAGCAGCCTCATCCAATACCTCCCAGATGAGCACAGACAAGCGAGGGAATACGTACAGAGATCAACCCATCCGCCCTCGTATCACAGCACAAAAACAACGGCTTCGCCAACGGACATTCCCCCTCGTGGTCAATCGTTGATGGGAGGCAGCCGTAGGCTTTGCCCATGTGAGGCGAGATGGAGTCGGTTTCGAAGATGTGGCAGCATTTACCTGGAGGCGAAAGTCAGTGAGCTGTAGTCAATGAGTCCAGTGGAACTCGAGGGATAGTGGAGTGAGCCAGAGTCGGTGGACAGTGAGGCGAAGTTTGCACCGATGATGGGAATGGGAATGTGAGATGGGGAACGTACCGGACAAGCTCTTATCACACAACGGAGCCAACTTGGTAGCCGGCTCAGCGATAGGCGAGGCGAAAGCGAGGAAGGGGGAGAGGGCGAGGATGGAGCTGATGGTGAGGGTGAAGTGCATGGTTACGGTAGCGACTGGCTGCGAGCTTGCTAGCTTGCGAGAATGGTAACGACTGTGTTTGTTTGGTGAAATGTAAAGACTGTGGTTATCGGTAACGACAGTGGTAGTGTTTATCGGTAACGACTGGATGCGAGCGTAGGAGCTGGCGATAACGGTAACGACTGTGTGCGAGGAGAGCTGAGCAGAATCCTGGTGAGCTGGGAATGAGGGAGGGAGGTGTTATATACTTACTGGCCGAAAAACGAATATGGAATCCGCAAGTGACGTCGAACTGGACGTTTGCGGGTTGTGATGTTTTCGGTTTGTTGAATCAGGGTGCTATTCCGGACCTGTACTCTTTTCGGAAGGATGGGCTGAGGTGAGAGCCTCATATTTTGCTCATGAGGCTGATGGAGCGGAGAAGGGCCCGGGAACGGCAAAACTGATGCTTTGGTGCGAAGGTTTGATTGGGGTAGAAGGGGCAAAAACAATTTGCAAAAAAAGGTCTGGCCGGGGATCGAACCCAGGTTGTTGGAATTCTCAATCCACATAGGAATTTCAAAATCCAAAGTGCTACCGCTACACCACCTGACCCGAGATACAAGGGATTGCGCTCATACATTATACAACAACGTTCTGTATTATTGCACAGAATACGCAATTCACATCTTTGATTATTTCCATCCAGAACTCACAAGACCCTCTATTGACACAACCCCCAAGCATATTTACAAGAGCAAAGAGAAAAGTATCCATCTAATAATACACAAAACAAAAGAAAAACTCCATTAACAGTCTAGAGATGCGATGTACCCATATAAACAACCGGTACCGCCAATAAACGGCCACACCCACACCACCCATACCAGTCCGTCCATCCCTTTATACCTCCCCGCTTCTCCCACCCTTCTACGCAAAAGAGAACAAGATGTATATAATGACTAAAAATCAACAAAAAAAGGGAGATAAAAAATCTATGGGTGAGAGTCCCAAGCGGGAGGAGATGTACTATATATGTAAACCCACTCACCATGCAACCAAATATTCCTACAACCCTATGCAATTCCCCTCCTCCTCCCTTCCATGCACCCTACCTGCCTACTCCACATCATCTACACCCCCATTCTCATTAACCCCTCACCCCTCTACAACCCCGCACTCTCAATATCCACATCATCCTCCCCAGCCCAATGACATATCCTCTTCAACAACACCTGATACATCACCAACATAGTCCCACTCTGCACACTAGTCCACACAAACCGTGGCCCAACCCCTCTAAACCACCCGCCAATCCCTTCACTCTTCAAGATCAGCGCCAGCCCGCGCAAGATACTGCTTGTCCTAAGCTTTTCCGTCGTGGGACTCGTCGTGGCGGACGTGTTTGGAATCGTCGCGATCGTCCTTACTTGCTGCAGCGGCCCGGAGGCGTGCGGTTTATGTACCGGAAGAGCCTCGACGGGCTTTGCCGGTGCCTCCGGTGTCCGCACCTCCGTCTGAACTCGCGTCTTGACAACATCCAACGGGCACGTTATCGCGCCAGCCAGGCCGCCTGCAGCGGCACCAGTAAGGATTTCGTAACCTACGCCGATCTCGGGGCCGCGGTGGGCCTTGGCCCATTTTTGGAATTGTTCGTAGAAGGCGAATTGGAGGGCGGAGAAGGGGAGGTCGCGCATGAGAGTTGCTTTGTAGCCGTAGAAAAGGGCGGAGGCGCCTTCGGTTGCGACGATGGTGCGGGCGGCGTGCAGGGTCGAGCGGTAGTTGTAGCCGGAGATGAAGTGGGGGTTGTTGTAGCGGCCTTGGAGCTGGAGGCGGGTTTTGAGGACTTCGGTGGGGACGTAGATGACGGAGGCGAAGAGGTCGCCGAGGAAACCTGGAGGGGAAGGGTGTTAGTTGTTGATGCAGTTTGGATGGTGGCCGATCCGGAAATCCTTTAGGTCCATAGCTATGCCTGATCTTGTCGTCCGAGATCCACGGCCTACCTCCACCTCCACGCCCGGAAAAGGAAACACATACCACCCGTCAAATAAGCCAAATGTTCCGGACAGCCCACCCCCAACAACCACCGTTTGCTCCACTCATACGTCCCGAAAAAGATGACCGTCCCAGGCAAACTGCCGATAAAAGCCGGAGCAACACCGCCATACAACCCTCTCCGCACTCCCTCCTCGCGGAAAATCGTCCGGTAGGCGAGTGAAGTCGAGGCGTATTTAGAAACGTGTGGGGCACCTTGCTGTCGTGTTTTCACCGTATCGAGCGAGTGCATCAACATGTCGCCTGTGCAGCCGCCAATACCACCAGCGATCATTGACTGCAGGAGAGAAGGACGGTCAGCGTAATCCTTCCGAGTGTGGTCGGGCTCCGGAGGTGCTTCATCCGGCGGGAAAGGTTGATCCGTAGTAGTCAGAATGAGCCTCCGCCTTCAATCTTGACCGGATACTAAAGCATTTTCATTCTGCTCCCCACCCTGCTCAAACGCAACCCGGAAAGGAATCTCACATAAACAATCGGCGGCCTCCTCTTTCCCTCCTCCGTAACATCCATCCTATTCACCGCATCCCCACCTACTCCCGCCGCACCCTTCGCAAGCTGTGACTGTGACGAGGTTGTCGAGGCGAAGAATCCCGATATGAGTTGACTCAATGACATGGCCAGCCGACACACTCTGGGCCGTTAATCCCAGCAGTTGCGGCGAAAGAAGTGGGAAAGTGGTGGTTTGTTGTCGAGACCGTCGTCGTCGTCGTTGTTGGTGGGGCAGGTTTTTGAGAGATGCGGTTACGTAGTGCTGGAGTTTTTGGCGAG
Source organism: Ascobolus immersus RN42 (assembly GCA_003788565.2). NCBI lineage: Eukaryota > Fungi > Ascomycota > Pezizomycetes > Pezizales > Ascobolaceae > Ascobolus > Ascobolus immersus. The sequence goes on along the minus strand of ML119651.1, from coordinate 613,884 downwards.
ATGAGAGAACCGAGAACGCTCGGAAAGGGATGAGCGGATGTTTTCGGCGAAAGGAGTCTGAGATTGCCGGGGGAGATCGAGCCGGTCGGAGGGTGTAGCGGGAGTGGAGGGACAAACGAGTGTGTCGTGAGAGAACTCGGACTTGGGATTGTTGGCTGGTGGTGAAGGGCGGGCCGGGTATGACTGCGCAAGTTGGAACAGGCTGGGCCGAATTTCACTGACCAAACATTTTTTTCGCGAAATTCACTAATTTGAGGTCACGTGTTGGGACATTAGCATTTCTCCTGGTTTAATAAGGAATTTAAAAACTTTAAAATTATTCATAACTCTGCTATTAAGGAATGCAATTTTAATTCGTGCTCGAGGCTAAATGTCATAGGTGGACCATTCCTTGGCCAGGCCTTGTTTTGGCTGGGGAGGAAGCTTGGCATTGGTGGTTGTTGTTATGGAGGGTCGCGACGACGGGAAGGGTAAACAAAAACAACATCCACCAACCCACCGAGCAGAAAACCATCACGACAAATCACGAACTTTAGAATCTACCAGCAGTTACTTTAGTACAAACTTTGCCCACAATGTCCCTCTGGCTCACCAAAAAACGTAAATCCGACCTCCTCGACCTCGCCGACCAACTCAACATCCCGTAAGCCCCACCCGTGCCGACTTTCTCTCCGTTTGCCTCTACTAACATTACCGACAGAGCCGATGGACTCTTGAAGTCGGAGCTTGAACTCCAGTTAGCTACCCACCTTGATGCCCACGCAGATACCCTCAAGTCCGACCCCACCTTCGCCCCATACTACGACACTCTCGCGCCTACCCGTTCCCCAGTCAAGCGCACCGTCAAGCCCAAGGAAACCCCCGAGCTCGACCAATCCCTCACCGAAGGTCCCCGAAGCCGCCGCAAGACCAGCCGCTACGTCCCCGGCATGACAATGAGTGCCGAATCAACGTAAGTCTTCCCTCTTTGTTCCGGCCTGGTGTAGTGCGGAGTTGTGACATCATACCCCTCCCACCTCACCGAACCTTTCCCGAACAAGCTAACCCCGTACTAGTCCCGCCCGCGACACCTCCCCTCCCGAACCATCCACCTCTCGCCGCCGCCGCATCCCCTCCGAAAAAGTCTCCGAGACCTTCACCACCCCCTCCACCTCCACGGGCCGCACCCCTCGCGTCCCTCGTGCTGCCGCCGCAACCGCCATCCAAGCCATCAATGCCGCCGCTGACGCCACCGAAACCGCCCTCGACACCGCCGCCGTCGTTGCCGAAACCGCCGTCAAGAAGGCCCGCAAGGCAGGCGTTCCTACAACTGTGCCAGCTGTAAAGAGGAAGCTGCCACAGTTGGGCCAGAAAGTCTTGGAGGTTGTCAAGAGCTTCGAGGTTCAGCAGAAGGCTGAAGTCGCCAGGGATAGGGTGAGTAACATCGCTGCCCTCCAGGTTGGAGTAACAGCATTGGAATGGGCCTTCCTCGTCCGCAAACTCGTTCCGTGGACCCACGCCTTCGCCACCCCTTCGTTTCCGCCAGCTCTCCACGACGTCAAAGTCCCCGACCTGTCCATCCTCGGCACGGGTCTCTTCTGGAGCGCCGTCTGGTCGTGGCTTGTTATCTCCGTGCTTGTCCCGGCTGTCGGCGGGTACTTCTTTAACCTTACGCAGAAGAGCAAGAGGGGGAGGTTGGTGGATCCAGTGGTGTTTGCGATTACAAAGGCAGTCGTGACGTATGCTGTGCTGGGGTATGGATGGAGGATGAGTGGGCTTGTGGGACTGGAGGGGACGGCGGCGGTACAGGTTGGGGTTGGGAGGGATGTTTTGTGGGGGGGTGCGGCTGTGGGGGGTGTTGTGGGGCTTTATGAGGCTGTGTTGAGAAAGTAGAGAGTTCGGGTAGTTAGAAGGGGTGGGATTTACGGGCTTGTTTGAGCGTGCAATGTCGTTAGGATATCATTTTCATGAGGATTTATGGGTGCGCATGTTGCCCTGCGCTCCGGAAGGGGGTGGGGAGTGTAAGTATACCTTTCTTTTATTTTTATGGTTGCGGAATATCTTGCTGTCCTTCTTCCTTTCTTTCTTATGGCTGGGCTGGTTATGATCGAGTGTGGGATTTGCTGAATTTCCTTGGTGCTATGGTGTTTTGTGTGGGTTCGGGTTGTGGGTACGAATAATGGTGTTTCTTTTCGAGCTTTCTTTACTACACGGAGGTTGCGTATATAAGTAAGTAGGGATGTGTATTCTGAAGGATGAGGAGTTTGTTTTTCCTACGACTGGTATGCATATGTGCTCGGGTGTTGGTGCTGCCAGTGTGTGTTGATGCTGTCATATCTGCTCAGGACTTTGAACTGAGTGAGTGTATAAGGTATTGATTGCCAATGGGACGGACTAAGTAATATAATGCAGTGCATTACTTTCACATACGGCCATAGATAGAAGACAGTACAGGATCCCGTCTGCTCTCCCACAGTCAAGCTTCTGATCGCCGTGTTAGTACTACGGTGGGTGACCACGTGGGAATCCTCGGTGCTGTATGAGATAATCTTTTGCCTTTTGTGGTCCGCCGAGCTCATGCTCAGCTACTAGTACCGTTTCAAGATTCCTCCTAACTACTTAGTGGGATTGGAGCGTCAAAACTGCTTACAGTACCGTGATATGGGCATGGTTCTTTTGAGACCGTCTGGTAAATCTTTGCTACTTGCTATACATGTTTACATTTCTGAAACAGTATGTACGGCCATAGATTGAAGACCATACAGGATCCCGTTCGCTATCCTTAAGTCAAGCTTCTGATCGCCGTGTTAGTACTGCGGTGGGTGACCACGTGGGAATACTTGGTGCTGTATGTATGTTTTTGCTGCTTCGAAGTCCTATATCATCGATCTTATATCGACGTGGAGATTTGTGGTGCAGCTGATTATCATGCTGCCTTTTACTCCTCGTAACAAGGCTTTCACTCCATTCGGCATTTAAAGTGGGTTTGCTCTAGATCTCGATTACTGCGTGAAGCCAGCCTTCATCGTCAGCCCGGTTGGCTCAGTCGGTAGAGCGTGTGACTCTTAACAGGCTTCTCCTGTTCGACAGGAAAGTCTTGAGAGATCTCAAGGTCGCGAGTTCGAGCCTCGCATTGGGCTACGGTTTTGCTGACCGGATCTTTAGTAGCTCTTTTGATTGGAGGGTATCCAGCGTTCACTTCAGAATCTAAATTTTTCTGATGTTTAGCATACGGTCATCGATAGAAGAAACCACCGGATCCCGTTTGCTCTCCCTTCGTCGAGCTTCTAATCGGCAAGTCAGTACTGCGGTGGGTGACCCCGCGGGAATCCTTGGTGCTGTATCTTTTACTACCGTTTTTCGTTTACAGCCAGTGAACTTTGATATCGCCAGAGATTATACTCAAAACTTTTAAAACATCGTTTGTTTTTAGAAAAAAAATCCCAGAAATTGTTTAAAATCCCGGATTTGAATAAACCGCTGTAAAAGGTCGATGCACATCCACGACTCGGAGAACTGCAGTACTGGAGACACCCAAGAGCAGCAAAATACAGGCATACCAGTGTCTACTTGTCCGAGAAAAAGGTGATCTCGTACTTAATCTCAAAGGGGGTCGAACCCTTGACCTTGGCGTCAACACTTGCTGTATTAGCACCACGCTCTAACCAACTGAGCTATGAAACTGAATGATGTTAAAGAGCTTGCAATTCGCACAATCATAGTTTGACCTACGGTCAAGTTCTTTTGTAGCCAGAAGTTATGTACTTGTTTTCAGTCTGCCAGCCACAAATTGAAGGAGGCGGCTTCGTGGCCAATCCAAAACCCACAAAACTTGCAGATAGAAACTAACTGTCGCAAACTCTCTGGCCACATAGTATCCCGGACAGGCCGGTTTGTGGCCAAACTCTAAGACGCAAACTTTCCATTGTGTCTTAGATGTTATCACATCCCCTCTAGTAGAAGCCTAACGTCGTTTTACTATCGATTCGATGGACGTCCATGTTAAACCATTAGTTACGCAAGCGCAGAATTCAGGGATCAACGTACAAGTCAAGGTGGTGGAGTGGTTAACACGTCCGCCTGCTAGTTCTCCTTCAACCAGCAGGAGCAAGCAAGCGGATGCCTTCGGGCGCGCAAGTTCGAATCTTGTCCTTGACGAGCCTTCCTTTTTAGACCTTCTGTATTAATGCCGGCTTCCTGGACTCAGACGTCGTGTACTTTTTACATAAGCCAGCTGCCAGGCTGCAGGATCTGACTTGTGAGGCGTCATTTCCATCCAAATATCTGCATTTTGAGCGTCAAAGCGAACGAGGTTTCATTACTAGTACAGGTAATTACATGTATACAGGTCAAGAAATTCTTGGAAGGGCGGAGCCATACATCACCTGGCAGAAGCAATGCAGCAGCCCTTCAAAAGCAAGCATCCACAGACGTCGATAATAACCCGAGAAGCAGATGTGCAGGTCAAAAAAGAACTTGATAATTTGTAGTCTCAAAGGGGGTCGAACCCTTGACCTTGGCGTTAACACTCAGGCTTGTATTAGCACCACGCTCTAACCAACTGAGCTATGAAACTGATCGATTAGTCTCGTGAACCAGCCGGTTGAGTTTTTTTTAGATATTGTGGCGTTGTGGCTGATACTTGGCAATATTATGTAAATGCTTAGCTCCGCAACCTTTTAGGATTTTGTCAGCTTTTAGTAAGCAACCCCGACCACACCAAAAAAAATCGGGCTAAATTTAAAACTCAACCGGCTGGTTCACGAGACTAGATCGATATACACTTAAAGGGTTTTGCTATTATGACTAAGCAAATATTCTCTGATCATCTTTCCAAAACATGGCCGATTTAATAGCAACTGTTCAGTGCAAAACTTATAAAAGTAATGACTTCGTTGCCCACTGTCAGATTTGAACTAACGATCTCAGCATTTCACAATTGTCTTGAGGCAATCGAGGATACAAGTGCTGCGCCTTACCCCTTGGCCAAGCGGGCGGTAATGGTGGAAACAAGTTTAGAAAAACCCGCCTTGGAGATAACTCAATGGACGATAAATTTCACGAGCATAAGTAGAAAGGCGCCCTAGTGGCCAGAGCAACCGTCTATTACCTCGTATTTGTTGGCCTCAAAAAGCGAGAACATCTCGGCAATCAACCAAGATTCTACCGCCAGGGATGATTCTAGAATATTGTGCGGAGAATTAATGCAAGGCTCTAGATCACTTTCCGCGGGCGCTGGGCTTGGCTAGGCTACTCTAGATCAAACCCCAAAACAAGATGTTGGCGAGAACATCGGTGGCTAATCACTTCGTACATCAAAAGGGTTGAAGAACAAAATAATATTGACTGGAGTGGGACTCGAACCCACGCAGGTTGCCCTACTAGAAGAACCCGTCCGGAAACAGAGAAGAAGAACAAACTTCTTGCTTGAGTCTAGCGCCTTAACCGCTCGGCCATCCAGCCAGTTATGAAAAATGAAAAATTGTTTGCTTTATTGAATTGAGGATTATAAACATTCGGCAAAAAATTAGAATAGGGAGGTGAAAGCGGCAGACTCTAAAAGGATTGTAGTCTCAGAGGGGGTCGAACACTCGGCCTTGGCGTTAACTATAAATCCAACTGCTTGAATGTATTAGCACCACGCTCTAACCAACTGAGCTATGAAACTTTGCTGGATTAAAGACAGATTGTTCTACCCTAGATAAAAGTCCTTATCGATACTGAGTTTTCTTGTTTCCGAGCTTCATTCCGGTACTTGCTTCCATGAATTCCAATAGCTTGGCGAGAATTCACGGATCGATTCCAAGCTAGCTTGCAAGGCCAATCACAACTCCCTAAGGTCTCCAAAATTTTTTATTCAAATGATGAGGTCATCGCTGGTCGCATGGCTCAATGGCAAGGCGCTTGCCTACGATCTTTGTCACAGTAGTCACTATACTAAATACCCGAAATATACTGGGTTGAAAGCAAGAGATTCCAGGTTCGACCCCAGGTGCGATCTTTTTGCCCGTTTCAGGTGCCAGAATTTTGGAACTTTTTACTTAAGCATTAATCCGTTTCTGCTTTCACCCGTCGAGAAGCGTTCTATGTGCTGCTTTCCATCATGGGTCGCGTGGCCCAATGGCAAGGCGCTTGCCTACGATCGTTCGGACAACAGTAAAGATCCTTCGAAGATCGAGAAAAGGTCGATAGCAAGAGATTCCAGGTTCGATCCCTGGCGCGATCATTTTGCTCCTCGTGATTAAAAGTATTCTACTTTTGCTCTCTCGATTTACTGTCTTCTTCATAGACAATTTTATAAACACAAATCAAAGTTCTCGGTTTACTGACGTCGACGGTCGCGTGGCCCAATGGCAAGGCGCTTGCCTACGACATGTCCAGCAAGAGATTCCAGGTTCGACCCCTGGCGCGATCAGTGATCTTCTCATGTGTCTTTTTATCCTTCATTTGGTCTCTATTCGGCCGTCTATCATACCACTCGCTGCAACCACACTTAGTTTGACCCAGTTAACTTCGAATCTTCACACTTGCCGATGCCAAGCCGTCATTGTGTCAGGACGACAGGTTGGGAAGGCTAGGGAAGGCTGACAAGGAGCATCTAGCACGGGCTGACTTGACAGAAGGCCACTTTTCGTATAACTGATGAGATATCAAAGTATTCAACTCTTAACCCGCTACTGGCTTAACCAATCCGAGTCTTCTACCTCAATATATCCTCTCCAGGCATCTCCCTCTCCAGTCCTTCCCGTATGCTACAGCTTAGGGCCGTAATACTCTGAGCCATGGTCACTGCGCCGCCGTTCCTCCGCTGGAGCATGCCTCAGTTGTCCAGCCACCTCGTCCAAAGCACACTCCTCTCCGCAAAAAACCGGGCATCTTTCTTTCTTCGAGACCAATGCAGTTCGCCATAAAGCCACTACACTAGCGTGCTGCACCTTTCAAAAGTCCGAGAAACAGTTGACCATTGCCCAGCATGTCATTGATGCGGATACAATCTTCTTTTGTAAGATTGTCAAACTGGTCGCTTAAGTAGATGTTGGGCAGCGTCAGAACCGTTTTCGAGTTCACTCGGGGGATCGGATCTTCTCTTCGAAGAGATGGCGGCAGGGGAGAATCCACCCATTTGGCTCTGTTGTAAAGGTTCGGGTTGCTAACGGTTGATCTCAATGTTTAGTTGCAAGGAGGTCTGAGTGAGGGCGAAGAGGTCCAATAGAAAGCAGTTCGAGTAAATCTCCAGGCGAAGTTCGAAAGGGAGAGAGAAGAATGGGAAATGGCCATGTCTGCTCGACAAAATAGCTATCGGAAGATCAGTTTGGGGTTTTCATGTGCATGTGGTTGCGGAACTACCTTTGGGTTTGCGCGTCGAAGAGTTTGTTCTCGTGGGATGTTTTTTTTTCTGCGTTACTGTGCCGATAGGAATATTTCGTGGCCTTTTTTGTTACGTTGAACCCTTCGTTAGTCATTCCATAGTCATTCCATGCCAGTCAAACGAAAACAAAAACAGGGAAGTGAGCAGCAAAAGTGTTCGGACGCCGCAGACCGGCGCCCTACTCACTGCCGATCCCACTTATGGAGTGGGAATCGAACTGGGGCCCCTTGAGTTGCGAATCAGTTCTCCATGCCTTCGCACGTACACAACTGTTGTGCTATGGGACCCCTTGGTGATTATTTAGGTAGCAGCAAATTTTATCTTGCACGCTTGTATCAAATCGAGCATCGCAGAGGTTGCGTGTTTTACTTGGCTGTGATGAGCAGGTTGTGGTGGTTTACATAATTACACACAAGCCCAGTAGATCGCCAAGAAGTGAGGATTCTGAGTATGCACATCCTATATGCGACACCTTCAAGCTATGTGTAGATGCTCCATTGAATCATCGGTGATTGTCCATCGGTGATGACTTACTCAGAGGACTTCGATAGAAGTAGAGAAGGTAGCATGATAAGTACTTTATTCTAGGAATGCAAAGATTGGCCTCTTTGGAAATCTGGATCCCAAAGCCGTATTACATTCCACCAACCTGAATCAACATTCCTCAATCAATTCTATCCAGCACCCATCCAAGCATCTCCAAACCCAACCCGACCCTATCCCCATCCTCCGCTTACATTCCCTTCACTCCACCAAGCCCGCTCAAATCCACCTCACGTTCACGCATCTTAAAGCAAGCGCAATCCTCACAATAATCCCTAGCGTGCTCCCTAACCCTCCTCCTAGAAACAATAACAAGCCCACAAACAAAGCAGCATCGCCAGAGTGGGATATTATCATTCCTCACAAGCAAACGACCTTGAAACACCCATCTGTGAAAGTTGTCCGCCTCCTGGGGAGTAAAGCCGTATCTGCAAACGTTTTGACCGTATTTGAGGAGATTGGGCAAGGTGAGGGGGCGGAACTGTGTTTGCGTCGGAGGCAGGTTGTGCCAATCTTCGCCGTGGAAGAGCTCGGGGCGGGAGTTGATCTCGCTGTAGCATCGACGAGAGGTGTGGGTCAGGCTGAGGAGGCTGAGGATTCGGCAACGTTCGTAGATCAGATCACGGAGCTCGAGAGGGAGGGTGAGGAAGGTGAGTTGGAATTGGCGACGACCGGAGCTCATGATGGAAGATGGCGAAGGTGGCAGACGATGCTTGCTCGTGAGGTACTGAGGTCGTTGTAAAGTTTGTTGGTTTGTTTGGTGGGATGCTTGGGAAGGAGGTTGGAAGTCGGCTGAGTGGCGGTCTTCTTTTGGTGAGGGTTTGTTGGGGTTGTCTCTTTGTTATTCGGGAAGGTGCAAGCTCCAGAAGAGTCTAGCCTCGTCTCCAGCATCCGCCTGTGGGTTTTACTCGTAGAACAAAGAAAAGAAGAGGGCTTCGTTCAACTCGAAGGAGAAAGCAATCACAAAGGAGCTGTATTAATGGTTATCTGGGTTGTTCATGCTTGATTGAGGCTACTCGTAGAGGGATTTGGCGTCCCACTTGATCGATCACAGCCGAGATAAGCACTCCGCTCGGCGATTAACAGGCTGCAGGTCTTCTGATTCTTCAATGCTGATCAGTGATGGTCCACCATACAAACCTGACAATATGTACCATATCGTTAATAAACTACGTGGCTCCTTCTAAATACAAACTATGGTTAGGTACCAAGCTCCAGCAATGTGCCGACTAAGTACCTTTACAATCTCCCTAGACCCATGAATGGCCATCCGTTCATTTACCCAGATATATTCCCATCTCCTACATATAATCTCCTACAAGGAATTCTCCCAGTTTGAAAGCCTTTCCCTTTGCTCCGCCAGAAACAATTGCGATGCACGATCAATCTCCAAACCTAAAAACCTCGACCCAAACGGAGTCGAGTCATATTCGAAGTCACTCCCGCAACACGCATCACAATACCCCTCCAGCTCCGCACGACCCCACTTAAAGAATGCACGCCTCCCTCGCAGCTTGAGGCACTCAGTGCAGCACCACCATCCGTCAGGAAGAGTCCCAGCCTCAGCAGCCTCACCCGGCTGAAAATCCACCCGGACGCCGAAGACTTTGTTGAAATGACGTTGGTCATGCAAGACGTAATATCGAGTATACCAGCCGCTGAAGATGAGACTTCTAATTGAGAATGCTTCCGTATATGCCCCCAGACTTGGATGCATGTAGCTAGTCGCTTTGGAGGTATTTTGTTTCGAAACAAGCTTGTGAGCGTTGAGGACTTCGCGGTGTGTATTGATGTCGAGGTAAAACCGACGGCAGGTGTGAGCGAGAACGAGGATGGAGATGATGCTGCAATGTTTGTAGACTTGGAGCCGAAGTTCGAGTGGTAGAGGGAAGCAGTTGAAGTAAAGACAATGAGTTGTTGAAATAATCGTGACAGCCTCGGGTCCTAGCTCGATCGCGTCAGTGGCCCTTCGATATTAGATTGGGTAAAGAAAGGGTAAAGATCCATACCTTTGGATTCTCCCTTCATCATCGGATGGTGTTGAGACCTTTGCTTGTTGTCTTCAAAAAGGCGTCGGATGGAGGTGATGGCGGACGTTGTTGTGGCCGACGACGGTTTGCGAAGTTGCTTCGGGATGGTTCTTTTGCGGTCGAATGTGCGGTTACCTGCATATGGGTCTTGTTGGGTTGAAAAAGACTTTGATGTCGTTTGCAGTGCGTCGGGATGTCGGTGAGGATAAAGAAAGGCGGCCTAGCTTTGGTTTTTGCCTTCACGGTAGAGGGTCGGCCAAGAAACGAGGAAAGAGGAAAGGCATTTTAAGAACAAAAGGATCTGGAAACAGATTCTACTTCTTCGATCTTCCCACAATTCAGATGAAGTTTGGAGATGATGAATGAAGAAACGAAGAACGGAATCAAGAAGAAAAGAACGCAAATACTATACAAATTCAAGTTCAGAAAATAAACGTAATAACTACTTCTGCCAAAGAACATCCTCCTAAAGCGCTACCCGTGGGGTCTCAAACAATAAGTAAAATCAGCGTCGTCAAAACATAACCAAATCGATAAGAAGTACCATCCTGTTCAATCTTCAGCCCCTTCATAATTCATTCTGATAACCTCCAGATAATACAAAAATAGTTCGAGTCTCTGTCCTTGCTGAGTAATGAGTCCAGACATGTGGGCGGTTACATATTGCTCAGCGTGGGCCAGTATACAAGCCCTACAATTCCTCTCCTCGGGTGCCGAGGGTACTCCATCAGTCAGCATATCGAGATGATCCGGCCCAATAAATCCGCATCCTTGACAGCATAGCAGTTTCTGGTTCGTCACCCTATCGGTCTCGGCCCAGGCAAAGAGTACGTTGAAGGATGTGCGGTCTTCGTCTTCATAGGGCCCATTGCGTGCAATCATAGAGGTACTGAGTATTGCACGGTCGGTCGGCTTCGCTTCACCGAGTATTGCATGTTCCGAGTCTGGGCCAGCTTCAAGGGCGGCTCCATAATGGTGAGGAATTTGACAGTTGAAGTTTCTGGTGGGGCCTTTCCGACCGTTGATTTCGATGTAGAGTTGGCTGGAGGTGATGGAGAGCGCAAATAGTTTGAAAATGTCACACTGGTCGTAGATTTCGAGCCTCATCTTAAGAGGGAGTGTGAGAAGGGATCTCGCGGACATCGTGGCTGTTGGAGGATAAATGTGATGAAAGACAAGTCGGACTATAGGTGAGATAGAGGAATAACGGAGGATAGTTGATGTGGCGAAAGACTGATGGAGGATAGTTGATGTGGCGAAAGACTGATGGAGGATAAATGTGGTGTACGACTGATGGAGGATGGATGGAATGAAGGGTTGTTGGAGGATGGAGGAAAGAGTAGGGGTGTAGAACGAAGGAACGGAGGGTTTCTGCGTGGTCGTTAGCGTTATTTTTGGAGGGAGGATCTGACCATGTTTCTTTTAGCAGTCGTTCTCCATATAGCAGGTGAGAGTTTCGTTGTGCTGCCTGTTCGGGTTGTGCTGTCTGCTTTCCTGTTCTGTTCAAATGTTAACTGTTATGAGAGAACCCTGATTGTACCAAGTAAATATTTGAAGAATGCATCTCTCACTTTTAGCGGGACCAATCCTAGATGATCCAAGAAATTCCACCAGCAGCTTGTTCCCGCCAACTTCATCTCTTGTACTCTTTCACCTCCACCATCCGTCACTCGTACTCACCCAATTGCCTCTCAATCTCCCTTACCTATCCACCCCCAGCCAATATCCTCCTTCTGTCTATCCTGACCCGCCTAGCCTCCTTCCGACGAGTCCCAATGCACTTTGTACAAACCCCTTCTATCGGATCTAGAGAAATTTCTCCATCATCTGATACGGTACCAGCAACCGATTTCTCCGCAGTCGTTACAGCACCACCAACCTGGCTCTGAGACCTTGTCAAGGTGATCTCCGAAATCGAATGTGTTGTTGAAGATTTGGCGTTCGATAGGTTCGTGTGGGCCGTTTAGGACGAGGATTGAGACGTTAAAGGGTGTGTTTGATCCAAGGATTGGGTGGGCGACATTGGATTCCGGAAGGTCTTCACGGTTGAATCGTTTCGTGACACATGCGTTTGTGTTGATTTCGCAATAGAGTTGAAGAGAGGTATGGGAGAGGTTGAAGAGGCCGAAAATGGGTGCAGTGAGAGAAGATTTCGAGGCGGAGTTCAAAAGGAATGTTGAGAATCATGGTGGAAACTTTCGGGTACTAACGTGAATGGTGTTTCGCTTTGTCTGAGTTCGGGGCTAGAATTTGCAAGCAGGAACGAACAAAGGAAAGATGCGGATCGCGCGGAAGGTGGAATGGAAGGTGAAAAATTGATATCTTGCCTGCTCCCACTTTTTTGGAAGGTGAGCTGGCGCCGCGCCATAGCACCCAGTGTAAATCAAGCAGGAAGGAGTCTTTGCGGTCGGGAAAATTTTGTCCCTGAAGTTGCTGGATTACTCGGAACTTTAGCAGAATCGGTTGCCTCAGATAACAGGAAGGCACCTCACCTGTAAAGCATTCATACTGAAAGATTGACCAGTTCTGTTTCCATTGCCTCAGGTCCGGGTTCTTTTCTTTGTGAAATGTTCGTCCGAAAACGCTGCAGTTGTGAAATATGCCAAGCGGACTCGAATTAATGCGATCGATGTCAGTGAAAAAGAAGTTAAGAAGTAAGTATGTGGCCCCATGAAAGCGGGGTAAATAGGAACTGACCATGAGCACAATCTACTTAATCTTTACAACATTCGAAATAGCTCCCGAGATTTCGAAATCCTTGCCTTCGAATCCAATTGATCTCAGTCTCTATCTATCGTAACCTGTATTCAATTTCCTGCAGACCCCTGAGAAAAGCTCTCAAAGGCTTGAAGTGAGCGTTGCCCGCACAGATCGCAAAATCCTGATACTATCGAACCGCGAGGCCGGCCGAGAAGATACTCGCGTGGTAGAATAGTAGTATGCCTTCTCCTCAACTTTCCGCACAAATCACAGCACCACCAACCCTTCCCTACAACCTTAGTGCGAGTATAGTCATCTGAGTAAACTCGGTTGAACCATGGCACCTCGTTACGGACGAAACTCCAACAAGTCGGATAGTAAGCTCTGTACAAAACTTGGATAGAAAATGCCGCTATGTTCGTGGCGAGAATGGGATGCGGCTCGGTCAACCTCAGTCCGTAGCATGTAGAGATGCGCTGAGGGTTGACATGTGTACTAATGCCTGATTCTTCGAACGACAAATCATAAAAATATTGTCTTTCTGTTAGAATCGTGTGTATGAAGGACCTTAAACAGGTTGGTTGAGTATTGATTTCGGTGTAGAGTTGACGTGAGGTGTGCGACAAAACGAGGAGCTGGAGGATTCCACAGTAATCGTAAATCGAAAGACGAAGTTCGAGGGGGAGAGCAAGAAGGCTTGCCCGATCGCGAGATGCTACAAGGATTAGCTGGCTGCGCAGATTCGAATGGAATTGTTCTTACTTGTACTTGTCATACTTGCTAGGGTTGGCGAGAGAGGTTGATAAGTAAAGTATGGGTAGCTGGAGAGTTGTTAAGAATAAGTATTTGAGAGTTCGATCAAGGGTCAAACTCGAGTTCGATCAATTGCAAGGGCCAAACTCGAGTTCAATTTCAACACCATTTGAATACATGCATGAACGGATACGAAGAAGGATCAACGGAAACAATAAAGACTCTGAGGGAGACTCCGAAGCCAATGACGTCAAAGAACGGGACGTCGGACGCTGTCATGCATCGGGGCTATGCAAATGATAATAGACTCGAGAGGATCTGGATCAGATGCATATCAAGATGTACGCCATCTTGGATCAGTCTGTATGCATGTCGATAAGCTAAGTACATCTTATCCTCGAGCTCAGAGCCTTAAATGTGAGCGTTTCCCCCTATATTACCCAGTAGGTAAAAGTAGGAATGGTCTGACATTATATAAATGTCGATGGGCCGATTGGTGATTACAAAATTATGGAGTGTGGTACCACTGGTGTCATGGTCGATTGTGTATGCGTTAGGTCTATAGGTAGCTAGTGTTGTAGCTATTAGCATGCGGTTATCTGAGATGGATGGCGTACAGGTCGAGCGAGATAATTACTTATACTTATGTAGATATGACAATTAGATCGATTGCAGCTGTATACTATTGCTCTCTTCGAGTTGAATCGTTTATAAATATGCATATGTTCCATACTAGCTGATCAGCGCAGCGCGAGCATCGTTGTATTGCTCTCTTCAAGTTGACTGTATGCTATGTAATCATCATACTCAGCGCGAGCATCGACTTGTGGTACTACCAGCTGTATACTTGCACTGAATTGGTTGGTTCTAGGCAAGTCGTTTGTGTACATACTCTCGTATTTTAGTTGATATTGCCCCTTATAATCCCATATATTCGAATATGTGTATACTCTATATGTCCGTAAAGTTACGTATATGAGGAGTGAGGCACAGCCCATGAGTTGTGACGTTACAGCTCTATGTAGTCGCAGACTGTATAAAAAGGTGGGCACAAATTTTATAGGGTGTCTCCGCTATGCTTGATATGAAGTCGGAAATGTAAACCACATCTATGTACTGTTTGTACATTGTGTTCGGCCTACGTACGTTTGTATGAATATTGACACGTTTGCATAACAGACATTGGTGCAGTGTATGAACTTATATTTGAGGTGCATTACATTATTATTAGGTTAGTTACGACCATTTATCAGCGTTGTACTCTAAATAAACATCGAGAATAAGCTAACCATGTTACCATTGCTGTAGGGGTATTACCGCCGGATACGAATCCCGATCCATACGAGTTCGATCAATCACAGCTATACTAGATCATTCCTTCCTATTCCTACTCATCGTCTTGCTCCATTTCTTGACGTTCCAATTCGGCGTCGAGCTCTGCGTCCCATTCCTGTTGAGCGGCCTCCAATTTCTGGGTCTCAATTTTGATCTGGGTGGCGTCGCCCGTCTTCTTCGCCCTGGTGACTCTTCCTTTCTGAGTGATGACTGCTTGTTCGAATGGAGACCTCTTCTTCTTTTTTCCTCCGGCACCGGCACCATTAATGGCCTTCTTCTTGGTTCGGGCATTGGTGGCAGTGTTTGGCTTGGTGACGTCGCCTGTATAATAAAGTTAGCATGGCTAGCTTTATATATGGGAGGGGGATTAGTACCGTGTGTAGCCACTTGGGCAGCTTCAGCATCTGTGAGCTTATCTGTTTCGGCATCATCAGCAGCAGACTTATTGGTAGTCTCTGCTTCGGCTTCGGCCTTTGCGTCAGCCTCAGCAGCAGCTGTCTTCCTGGTAGCCTCAGCCTCGGCTTCGGCCTTTGCCTTTGCCTCTGCCTCAGCAGCAGCTGCCATCCTGGTCGCATCAGCTTCAGCCTCGGCTTCGGCC